>PVLC010004853.1:0-81175 GCA_004027655.1 Graphiurus murinus | reverse complement strand
CTGCGCGGCTTTAAGAGCCTCCACCTCTCGCCCAGAGAGAGAGCTGCTGGAGAGAGTTGTTACTGGGGAAAGAGTTGTTGGGAAGTTGCTGGGCTGGGTTGCTGGGAGAAGTTCTGGGAGGAAGTGGTTGGGAAGAAGAAGCGGTTGGGAAGAGGTTGGCTGGGTTGCTGGGGAAGTCCTGGGAAGAAAGATTGTGGGTTGCTAGTGGAAGACGGGTTGCTAGAGAGAAGGATTATTGGAAGTCTGTTGGAAAGGCACTATTTGGAGAGACAACTTCTGTGCTGTGTTTGTTACTGCTTGTGTAGTGCCCTTGATCCCAGAAAGAGAGAGATATAATAAAGAGAGGTTCGAACCAGCAACATTCAGGCAGCGTCTTTATTGGGGCCTCATGGCTGAGGGTTCAGCCTGGGGCGCCCGATATAGAACTTCTGCAGACTTGAAGATCAGGTGAAGGAAACTGCAGTAGTCCTTTCTCAGTCCTGCTCTGAGACACCTCTCAGCCCCTGGGAAGGAACCACCCTGGGCCCTGACAGACAGCACTGAGCAGGAGGGGCTCTGAAGTTCATTTAGCCACAGAGGAACAGGAGTTAGGATTTCCATCCACAAAGCTTTGGTAATACACAAACCCCCTACATTTAGCATGCTTTTGTTTGTTTTATAGGTGTTTTTTTTTTTTTTCTTTTAGAATTCATATTCTGGAGAATTGTTTCAACACATTATTTTTAAAGATGTGAAATCAAGATTTTCTTCTGATTGAAGTAATAACAACCTTTTCTACATAAAAGTCAATAGCATTTTTTGACTTCAGTAATCAAAACATTCATAATACCAAAACTCATGATTTTGTTAGTTTTTTGGAGGTCTCTGTGTCCCTGTAATAAATAATAAATACCAAAATAAGTTTCTTAACTTTGTGATAACCTAAAATGTTTTTAATACAATAGTAGCATGATTTTATTTTATATTTAGAAATAACATTAAAACTATATATGTACATTAATTGTATTTCTATATGTGCATGTTTATAAATGGCATATAAACCTTATTATTAGTGAATTATGATTATATATAATACGGTATCTCATATCACCATATGAGATAAAATAATGACCTTTTATTTTCCAAGTCTGGCTTTTTTCAATTACCATGATGTCCTCAGTTCTACCCATTATTTCTGCAAATGATACCACTTTGTTCTTTATGGCAGAATAAAACTCCCTTGCATTGAGATAACCAGGCTTTTCTTTACCCATTCTTCTGTTGATTTTATAGTGCCATTTTGCAATTCCAAAAAGAAAAATAAGTGGCCATAATTGGTTCCCAGTGTCAAACAAGCAAGTTAAAGGAGAAGGAATGTGAGAGAAGCTGGGTACCTCTCATCTACTGAGTGGCTTCTCAGCGCCTGCCCAGGCCTAACTTGCTGTGCCTCTCCCTCTCTCTCTGGGATATGCCTCCTCCCAGTTATCAACCTTGTTCCTGTTTCTGTTTCAGTAACCAGAATTCTGAGTCTCCCCAAGTCTGGCTGTGCAGTGTCGTGTGTCAGCCCATGCCCTCTCTCACTACCTCTTTGACCAGTTGTTCTCACACTTCTTAAATTCCAGGTCACAGAAGAGTGGAGACGGTGGCCTCCCGCTGCACTGTCATCTTCCCAATCAATCAGGACATTAACTTAAACCTACTCAGACCTCAAAATCACATAGCTATTTTGACATTGATATCACACTTAAACACGGAAAAGGGAGTGGGAGTAAAGGGCTGCATTTCTCATGAACACGCACTTTATACTTAATCTTAGAAGTATTATATTATTTAAAAAATGTATATTTATTTAGGTTCTGAATTGAATATTTGCATTTGAATTTTTCTTCAAAGAGAAAAAGTAGAGTCCTGCCAGGTATGGTGGTACACACTTCAAATCCCAGTGATTGGGAGGCTGAGACAGGAGGATCGAGGGTTTGAAGCCAGCTTCAGCAGCTTAGTATGACACTGTTTCAAAATAAAAACCGTAAGTAAATAAAAAAGTTCTGGGGTTGTTGCTTGGAGGTAGAATGCATGTGGGTTCAACCTCTGGTATCAGAAGAAAAAAAAAAGTAGAGTCTTAAAATCATAATTAACAATTCTTACTTGAGTGTATAGACCACCAAAAGTAGCTTTGTCCAAATACAATAGTAAAGGAATTTAGGTGGTATTTAGCCCCAGTGGTTTTTAGTTAAAAGGAAAATATTGGTCATTTGAAAATTCAATTATTGTGTGTGTGTGTGTGTGTGTGTGTGTGTGTGTGTGTGTAGGAGACAGCTGCTAAGCAATCCATTTTTTTGTAACGAGGACAGCTATCAATTAAAAACAGAGCAGAAAATTGTTATCTTAGTTGGTAATTTCTAGTAATAAGAATAAAATCTGTTCAATATTTACCGTCAACCAAACTCCAGTCTGTATATTTATGAACTCATGTAGAGTTAAGTGCTATGGCTTTTCCCATTTTTACATCTGAGGAAACCAATGAGCAGAGAGTTCAAATAACTGGCTTTAGTTTGCACAACTGGCCCCAGGTAGATTGAGAATTAAAACTCAGGCAACCTGCCAACCTGCATGGCCTTCTCAGCACTACATGGCAGGGCCTCTGCCACACTGGAAATCGCTTACATTTGATGAGGCCTCACTATATATGTAACATTTAACTATGCCCTTTAATCATTATACTGTTTGCCGCTTAAAACACAACTATTGGATAGAACCATTATCACTCGAACAGCCAATATTAGAAAAATGTAAAGACTTCTGTAACTTGTACAAGTAAATATAAAAATAAATGTGGATAGTGAACTCAGATTTTTTCAGAATCTGTTGTGTTTAATGTGTCTGCCAAAATACTGTTCCATAGAAATGTCCCATTTTAGCCATTTGGTTGCTACAGGCTTCAATATGATATTTTTGTGTTAATAATACTATCTATACTTTGGACTCATTTTTAATGACGTGAATCATTGAGTGCATATATTTTTTAACTAGAGAGAAATAATGTCCTTAGCAATGAGAGCATTTTAATACATGATGAGTCTTTAAAATGTTTGTTTCAATTGACCTGTTTATTTTTAATTAGAAATTTGATTCTAAAACTAAACACAGAAATGGTTTCATAAATGACTTATTAATTGCATAAATATATAACAATAAAAGCAAAAATTAGTAACAACCTAAACACCAAGAAATAAAGAGATGAGTGAACTATAATATCAATTCTTGGTGGAATACCATGCATTCCTTAAAATATTTCCTAAGAGTAAACAATAATACAGAAAACAACTATGAAGATATATTCATAATAAAAATTTGGATATACACTGATGATAATGTTGGTAATTTTTTCTTTTTTTATTCACAATTTTATTTTCCCTTACAAATAGTTCTGTGTGGAGAAGAAAATATCTGAAGAAATGATATAGCATGGTTATTGGGCAAGTTAAAAATGCACAGTGAAATACTTCATCATGCTTAAGAAATTAACTGCAATTAGAAGAGCATACTTTTTCTTAAGTATGTGGGATTTAAAGTCTTAATTTCCAAGAATATACCACTAACAGTCTTTTAGTAAAGGTGGCCAGAGGGGGTTGGTAGAGAATGGTAGCATTATTACGTTTGAAGGGGATTGACTGAGAAGAGGACCAATAGAATGTCTAACTCCAACATCAGTGGCGGAGTTCACTTTTCACAGCTGGCAGAGAGAAAGCAGAGTGACCTTCCTCTGAGTTCTTGAACTTGACTCTTTCTGGGCATTCCAGTGTATACACTGGGCCCCTAATCTATTTGCTTTTGGTATCAACACAATTTTATCCCTTAGAGAGAACCTGTCTAGCAACCTGAGAATAGCCATGAAAGTAGATAAGACCAGCCACCCTAGATGACCTATGCAGGGACAGGGGGGTCTGAACTTTCTAGTGTAAGTCTCAGACCTGAGAAGGTTACCTGTACATGGAACTTTCAGGATAACTAGCTTTCAGAACATGCAACACTATTTATATTATCTAGAATAAATAATTTGCCCAATTAGCCTATATGAGGACTCTGAGGGAGGTAAGGGAATCTCCATACATCTTGGATTATAGCCTGTTGACCTGGGATCAAATCCTGATTAGGTTAATTATTAGCCATGCAATCTTGGGCAATTTATTAAATTAAATCAAGTTCTGTTTGCCTTATCTAGAAAATAGAGGTAAGGATAAATTAAATGTGGACTTCTCGGCTGGGTGTTCCCCAAGCTTTATAATTATGCCATTGACAGTGTCAGAAGTAAGGGTACACCTCAAAGCTCATATGCCAATAGAAGTGGTAAGCAATTACTCCACACATTTACTAGGTGGGGAGAAAATTTTGGATAATCTCCAGATTAGGAATTTTTGTTCTGAAAGAGGGTATTTAGTACTAGCAAGGTTGGAGTACAGAATGAATGCTTTCTTGCAGACAAAAGGAAAATAAAAAAATCTCAACACACAGCTAATATTCTCTGCCTAAACTGTAAATGATGTGCAGTGACTGGTATTGGCTCTAGCAAACTGGAGAGGGGATCTTAATTAGAAGGGGATTACAGACTAGAAATCCAGATTCCAATGTAAAAGAGAAAAAGCAAAATGTAATTTGATATTTTGAACATAATCAAAAACTAAACTGGGAATTAAAGGAAAGAAACTGTGGCAGCTGTTGAGATAAAGATTTAAGAGGCAAAGATAGTTGAAAAGGTAGCAGTATACAAACACATACCAGAAGGCAATGAATTAGCTGTTTCTTCTGCTATATCGGATATTTCTTTTAATATATTTGTGAATTTTTAAATTTTTTTCCATAAATGAGTAACATACTTCTTTATCAAAGAACACCAACCTATCTCCAATTTTTTTTTGTTTTTGTTTTTTCCATTTAGGTGAATTAGGCAAACAGGCAAACATTAGCTAAAATCATTATAAATGAATTATTAGTTCAAGAAACCAATGATTGCTTTAAGCAGATAGATTGCTTAAGTGTAAATTGAATTTTCACTGTATAAAACTTGGAGGGAGAGAATTTTAACACTTTCAATTGATCTCCATCCTCTCTAAATACTTATATGCAAATAACTTCAAATCTTAACCTGAGTGCTCAACTCAGGAATTTTGGGCTTTTTCCTTGAACTACTTTGTGCTCATAGGTCACTTGTGGAAGAGTGACCTCTGGCCCATCCCATTATAATTATTCTTCAGGATTTGCTAACCTATGCATCATGTTTCACATTAGACACAAGACACCCCCATGGCATTTGCAGAATCTTGAGCTAAGCCAGGCATAGTGGCACACACCTGCAATCCCAGTACTTGGAAGGCTGAGCTAGGAGAATCACAGGTTTGAGCCTCAGCAAGTTGTGAGACTCTCATCAATGAGATCCCGTTTAAAGAATAAATTAAACAAAATGGCCCTGTACAAAAAAAAAAAAAAAGACAGAAAACAAAACAAAACACACAACAAACTCGAGCTAACACCTGGGAATGGTATTTTCCTTTGACTTTATCATCCATCTTTCTAATCCACTTTCCTGAATGATCATTCTTTTTTTAATCTGTGTGTATGTGTGTGTGTGTGTGTGTGTGTGTGTATGTGTGTGTGTGTGTGTGTGTGTGTGTGTGTGTGTGTGGTACTGAGGATTGAATCTAGGAGTATTATACCTCTGAACTAGACCCCAAGGCCTTTTAATTTTTTTTAGTTTGAAACTAGCTCTTACTAGGCTACCCTGTGCTAGCTTGGAGTCTGTGATCTTCCTGTCTTAGCCTCCAGAGTTATTATAGATTCTAGATTCCCTGGGATTCTAGATTCCCTGTGGATTCTAGATTCCCTGCTTGACAGTTCATTCTTATGACATTGGGGGCATAGGTAACCATCCTTTCCTTAGAAAGTCTTCATTATATCATGTCTCTTCTATGTTATGCCTTCCACTAGAAAAGATTGTATGATCACAGGTATAATTATAGATTATAATTATACATTATAGATTATAGATTCCCTACTTGATAGTTCATACTTATATTGACACTGGGGGCATATGTAACCATCCTTTCCTTAGAAAGTCTTCATTATGTCATGTCTCTTCTATGTTATGCCTTCCACTGGAAAAGATTGTATGATCACAGGTATAATTACGGTTCCAGGTGATATTAGTAGATTAGTTATTATACAGTCCACTTCAGAATATTGCCCAATGATTTTGCTAGCTTTTTTTTTTAATTCATCCAGGCTGCTCTAACAAAATGTCATAAACTGGGTTGCTGGTAAGTAATAAACCTTTATTTCTTGTAATTCTGGAGGCTGTGATCTCCAATCACAGCTTTGGTGAGGGCCTGTTCCTCTAGACTGCATCTTGGCACTAAGTCCTCTCATGGAAGAAGAGAAATGGCCCCTCCCTAGGGGCTCTTTGACAAGTGCATGTAATCTCACCCAAGAGAGTGAACTCTCAGGCGCAAATCACCCCCCCAAAGGCCCCATTTCTAATATTATCACCTTGACGGGTAGATTTAAACATAGGTGTTATAGGAAGACACGTTCACATCATAGCGCTGTTGAAGGTTATGGCTTAAATTATTTCCTGTTACTCGATGCTGATACCAATGATGCCATAATTTCATGTCTCCCCTAAATTTGTATGTTGGAAACTTAATCCCAGTGCAACAAGGTAGGGGATTACAAGAGGGTATTGGGTCAAGAGGGCTTTGAACTCAAGAATCGAATAGTGTCATCTTCAGTGTGGGTTAGTTATCAGAAAAATGGATTTGCTATGGAAAGCAAATTAAGCTCTTGGTTGTTCTCTTGCTCTCTGGAACTCTTTTGTCCTTCTGCCTTCTGCCATGGGATCACTGAGCATGGAAGCCCTCACTGGAGGCCAGAATCTTGGTATTGAATGTCCCAGCCTTGAGGACTATGAGAAATAAATTTCTTTATAAATCACCCCAGTCTGTTGTGTTTTGTCAGAACAACACAAAATGGATTAAGACTAGTAATAAAATATATTTACATGTTATATGGTTTTGAGTTCTTTTATTTGTTTTTATTCTTGATTTCCCTATGACAAAAGATGTACATTCTAGAGTCATTAGAGATTACCTGTATTTTTCTATTGTGGGACCATATTGCCCAAGACGAAATCTTGAATTTATGGATTACTGTGAGATCTTGCTCCCCTGAGTTATGTCTTTAGAGATATAGATATTATCATTCTGAATTTCGGAAAATTATGTAAAGAATATGTATTACTTATAGAGAAGGGAGCAATATATATTTTAGAAAGTGATAACAGAAAGCATAACCAATGGTAAATCATTACTGCCAAATAATTAAATATGCCTCCACCATAAAATCTAAGGAGATCTTCTACCTATAATAATTTGCGGACACCCTGATGCATTTACATAAGTTGTCTTGCTTACCAGTGCTTTTGTGATAAAAGGTTTTTAACTCTATCTTAAAGCAAATAAAATCAATGGCCCTCAAGAGAAGCATACTATAATTCCGATAGCAAAAATGTGTCATATTGAAATATGACTAGCCCTGTTCAATTAGGGTAAAGGTTTTCAATAAACTTTTGACATTTTTTGGAAGCTTGGTTCTCAATAACATCATTATAGAGTAATTGGAATTATTAATCCCCTGCGAGATCTTTGTCTCTCACAGCAGATAGCTTCAACCTCCAAAGCCTTACTGCCATTGTCAGATGATTTTTAGAGGACATATTTTATTTCCCTGGAATATTCACAATGCAGGCCTCCAACATCACTAGGGAACCACATCTAATATTTATGGCAAACCCCTAGGAAGGTAGTAGTCTGCTTACATCATCGTGTGCTGCAGAAAGTTAAAGAATGATTTTTAAGACAGTTGCTAACTTGGCAGAAGTAGACAATCTTGACATCAGGCTTTTAAAAAGGAGGAAAATTCCATGCTGGTTTCTTGTCTGGTAAATACAGAGTAATAAATGCCTGTTGCAGAGAGTTACTTTTATAGTTTGCAGTTTTAAGTGCATAATGTGTTTATCCCACAATATGAAGAAGTGTTTAAATTTCCCCAGAATGAAATATAAGAATTGCCACAGAAGTACACACTGCCTGAAATGAAATTATCCTAGATATTTTCATGATAGAATATGAAACTATATCACCTTAAAAATTTTCAAAGCTAGATGCCCCAGGACAGAACAATATTTGAAATATTAGTCTCAAATTGTCAAGACGAAAAAGTTCAATGCAGTTCTGCAAATATTTACTTAGTACCTTCTGTGTGCAATAAATTGGAAAACATGAGTGATACAGACTTTGATTTTATTAATAATGAATAAAATCAATTTATGTTCTGTTAAGAGAGACAAACTCAAAGCAGGCGTGCTGTTGCATGCCTATAATCCTAATACTCAGGATGCTGAGTTAGGAGGATCACAGGTTTGAGCCCAGCATCAGCAACTTAGTGAGGCCCTCAGCAACATAGTGAGACACTGTTTCAAAATAAAAAATAAATAAAATCAGATCTGGGTGGTAGCTCAAAGGTAGAATGCCCTTGGGTTCAATCCACAGTAGCAAAAAGAAAAAAAGAAAAGAAAGAAAGTAGCAAAAAGAAAAAAGAAAAGAAAGAAAAATGAAAACAAATTCAAACATTCTCCAAGGATAGACATGAAATAGAAAAGCACAAATCTTCTGAAGACCAGGGCTGGTGTCTTCCAAGGAGTGCTATGGTGACCAGGAAGGCATTCGCCATTTCTAGGGGGTTGACAGGACTGGAACGATTGCTTTTCAACCATGACAATCATAGACTTCAGTCTGTGATCTTAGTAGTACATCGTCTAATCATTCAATGACATTTGGGAATATCCACTTGCATATTAATTATTGATTCACTTAAAAAATTATCCCACTATTTCTGCCAAGCAAAGTACGTTTTTGGAACCTCTGCACTAATCTGTTAAGACACACACATGGAAGCTACTTCCTGCTCTTCAGTATACCCGTTTCCTCACAGTGATGTTACTGGACAAAAGAAAGCAATGGTCTATTATTCATTTTTCCTTCATTTGAACAAATATATTTCAATGCATATTTTGTTGTTTAAGAAATGAAAATGAATGTCATCCTCAACCATTCCTTCCGCCACAGATACTGAACAAGATGAGGCCTTGTAGCACACTTGTACTTCTGTCTTCCCTCATTCATTTTTGATTTTATTAAAATTATGTGTAGTTTTACTGTAATATGTCTGTGTTTTAGGCCTGTTTTAGTGGCGTGTGCCTTTTGTCCCAGCTAATGAAATGGTTAAGGGCAGGAAGATCACCTGAGACTGGGAACTCAAAGTCTACGGGGAACACACAGTAAGATCCTGTCTCTGAAAAAAAAAAAAAAAAAGCTTTTATTCTTACAAATTTTGTCCTTCGTGTTACACACACACACACACACACACACACACACACACACACACACACATTTAGATTTTTTTTTCCTTTTCCCAAAAGGAGTGAAATACTAATCACTTGAAATACTCAAAAGCAGTGCACTCCAGCAAGTCCAGGGCTGCCATCCGAGTTGCTGGTTGAA
Source organism: Graphiurus murinus (assembly GCA_004027655.1). Classification (NCBI taxonomy): domain Eukaryota; kingdom Metazoa; phylum Chordata; class Mammalia; order Rodentia; family Gliridae; genus Graphiurus; species Graphiurus murinus. The sequence continues at coordinate 71,585 of PVLC010004853.1, read as the reverse complement.
GCTACTACAAGTGCACAGCTGAGTTGTTGACATGGTGCCCATCATTACAACTTTCAGTTTCAGTTCTGAGTCCACATCTTATGGCCTTAGATCTATGTCTCAGCATTGACCAGTTTGGGCAAACAATTGAAAGTATTGGTAAATAGTCCCCGTCACAAGACTTTTACTCGCTTTGGATTTGAGTGTAGGTTTCCTTTCTGTAGAGGAACAGCGTTCCGTGTGAAAAGCAAACCTGTGAAAGGACCGGCTGATTGAACATTCATTTGCTTCCCTGCCTCGCAATGAATATAAACTGACTGTGTTTCAGTTTATGCACCTACTCATTTGCTACTTTAGAGCAGCTTTTATGCTAAGAAAATGTCTGAAGAATTTCCATCTCCCGGGAAGAAAAGTGTGTTATATGTCAAAGCTGCGATTGTTAAAAGACTGTAATATTTTCAAAGGGTGGGAATCAAGGTCAAATCAAAAGGCTAAGTCCTTTTACTTTCCTGCATATATTGTTTGCATTTCTCTTCTCCCTATTATAATCATGTCTATTTGCTAAAAGGTTATGCAAAATAAATTAGGCTTTTAGAGCACTGACAGCTCAGCCATAGAGAAATTCTTTCTTCTATTTTTTTTTTTTTTGCACTTTCTACGTGAACACCTGCTACACTTTTAATGAGCTTTAAATTATACTTTACACCCATGTAACAAGAATGGATATTGCTCTTTCGTTATAATCAAATAAAATATCAGTAAGACTTGTTGCTAAGAGCAACGGCATGTCAAAAAAGTGATACTTCCTCCACTAACAATATGGATAGATAGGTCTGGGTTGATAGATGAGAAATATGATTTATACTACATGGAGAGTTATCAATCTTTTAAATTTTCTTGTCTTCTGTGATTTGGGAGGAATTTGTCACTGTTCTATAGCTCTACCTAGGTAATTTTCTTTTGTTCTTATCTTTGTTCTTTCGGTCTCCTTGCTTCTTATAGGCCAAAGGATAAAAGTGAGGATTTACCTTTATGCTTTTATTATCTCTGACACATTAACATCGATAGACTTTAAGTGAGATTCAAAGAGACTCTTGAAACACCAAATACGAATATAATCTAATATATATAATCTATTTCTCACATCAGCTGATTTACTTTTAAATTCTTAACTTATTTCAGTGACCTTTCAATGTCCAGTTTCGTTTAAAAGGAGTTTTAGTAAATGGCAGAACAGAAAGCGTTACCAATGAACCATGGCATTTTGGCTACCTACCACCACTCATGCAAGAGATCTCCGACTTCACCATCAAGCAGAATTCATTTCTTTTCCAAAATTTTATAAGTTAAGGCCATTTGCAGATGACTGGGTAGAAGAGAGGATAATTGGAATCAATAAGATATAATCTAGTAGAGGCAGAAAAGGGGGCCCTGGCCGAGGGCTGTTGGCCGTGAGAGTTTCTGAGTCTCACCACCAGAGTCTACAGGAGAGCAGAAAGTTCTCTGCTGAGATGAGCACCTGTTGTTACTTACCCTGGGCTGGGCCCCGCGGAGGAGATACGTGGAGCACAGGCAGAAACTTACATGAGAATCCAGCATTTAACAAGCTCGGCCCCTACACTGAGTGACACTGGCCCTGAGGTGACTATCCTGCTATGAAAAATGTCGCTTGAATGTGGAGGCATCAAAACAATCAAAATGGGGAAGATGAGAAGCCGATGGAACAGAACAAGAAAGAATGTATAAAGGGCAGCCAAAAAAAGGTAAAGAGAAGAAAATAAAGACACAAAATTGGGGAAGTTTAGCATAGGTTCCTATGCATTTGCAATCCCTACTTGGAAACAATGTACTCCTTAATTGACAAAGTCCTTAATATAATAAATTCCATATCTTCAGCTTTCAAATTTTCTCATTTTTATAAGAATGCTCTTTTATTTTTCAACTGAAGTGAATAAAAGTACGGTAAATAATCTTTCTTTCCTCCTGTGTTCCCTAGAATAATTTCCCTTTGCCTTTATAGACACATATTAGTGCACCTTCCTTTTCAAGAAAGAAAAAAGAAAAAAAAACAAATGTCTCATTAAAAAGCAGAAGAAGAAATGTACTTTTTCCTCTTATCACTGGTAACAAAAAAACTTCAAAAAACATTTAGTTCCAAAGCTCCTCAATATGCAAGCTATCTATTTATACTAATTATTCAAGCCTTGAGAGACTGAAAACCAGAGATAGAATTCGCAGGAGAAAAAACAACTCTGTATGTGATGCGTAAGCTTTCCTATAATTCACTCTTTCCATTCAGGGCCACTTCAGAATGAGTACTATGTTTGGTAGTTTAACTTAACCAATAACAATGATTACCATTTAAAATAAAACAATACCAAGAATAGTATATTTCAAGAGATATTTCTTTATTTAACTGGGTTAGAAGGATATCATTAAGATGCCCCCCAAAATGCCCTTTCAGCATTCTTACTTATGTTATCTGAAATTAATGAAGTATAATTCAACATATTGGAACTTGCATTCAATCTTTTTGGGGGCTTTGAAAAAGCACAGAGTTAAAAATCTATTAAATCCAGGGCTTTGAAAAAGCACAGAGTTAAAAATCTATTAAATCCAGTGAACATGTTTCTCAATGTTCTATAAGATATTAACCAACCCAGGATAGTTTTTTAATGATGCTTTCTTTCTTTTCTTATTTCTATAATATTTCTCTCCATATTGTCTAAATCATACTCAAGTTTTCCAAAATGCCACAGCTGAAGTTCAAATTCAACTGTGCCAAATATCCACTAATATTAAATGCCATCTGTATATAACTTAAAATCCTACATAATGTGACAACTTTGAGTAAGATGTGTATACATTTGTCTTGTCTTTTTTTTTTTTTTTTTTTTTTTTTTTTTTTTTTTTTTTTTTTTTTTTTTTTTTTTTTTTTTTTTTTTTTTTTTTTTTTTTTTTTTTTTTTTTTTTGCGGTACTGGGGATTGAACTCAGGGGTATTCTACCTCCGAGCTATACCCCCAGCCCTATTTTTTATTCTTTATTTTGAAACCAAGTCTCACTAAGTTGCAGAGTGCCTCACTAAGTAGCTGAGGCTGGCTGCGAACCCGGATCCTCTGGTCTCAGCCTCCCAAATGCTGGGATTACAAGCGTGCGCCACCACTCCCGGCTACATTTGTCTTGTCTTAATAGCAAAATAAAATTAGACTTCATTTGATTATTAATATCTTCATTTGATTATTAATATCTCTCTATCACTATTTGCCAACTTAAACAATCTTCTATCTTAAAGTATAGGCTTTGTTGTTCAACGGACAATTTGGAAAACAGCTACTTTGGATATAAATAGAATTATTTCCCTTCATGAAATACATGGGAACATCACTTATTTAAAAATTGTATTGAACATGGAATAATGTATGTGACTGTGTATATCCGTGTATCAGCAGAGGGCATTGTTATCGTTGTTATTTTTGTTGGGTATAAAACCCAGAGCCTCCAGCATGCAAGGCAAGCGCTATATCACTGAGCTGCGTGCTCAGTTCAGAGGAGAGTATTTCAAGTAGAAGCAAAAGTGAATGTCACCTAGAAAGGGACTGTCATTTGACATTATTGGAAGGTGTACAAATGGCAGATTCACAAGAATAAGCAAACAGTAGTTGTGAAACACTGAAAATCGAGGTAAGAGGCTGTCTTGTTTTGATCACCACTGTACCTTTAGCTCCCCAAAGACTGCTGAAAGCCTTACATATGACTGATGCATGCTTACTGAAGCAATAATGAGAAATAACTGATTCGTTGGCTGGAGCCGGAGAGGAAAGGGCTAAAATGGCGGTGACCTACCATGGCTGGGACTTCTAGCCATGACTTTACATGCTTCATCATAGGCAAGAAATAAGATTGCAGGAGTCCACGTGAATTTTGGAAAATCTGGATTCAGAGAGATATTTTACTTCTTCTCTTAACCAATTTGAAGAAAATATCATGACTCAGAGTACCCTATCTATCAGACAGGCTTGAGGGCTCTCTGGGGACCCGGACACTCAAAGCAGAGCGCACAGGAGCAATTTTGATGTTCCTCAGAATACGCCAGAGGAGAAACAACAGAGATGGCCCCAGAGGCTCCCCGTAGTTCCACCATGTGGGACAGAGGCAAGAGGTGTGTGTGCCCTAGGAGTACAACAAGATTTGCCTCAGAGAGAGTGGAATTCAAACCTCTCTATTGTTAGGCAGAAGTGGGGACAGAGTGGTTTCCTGGCGGCTTGCAGATGGCCACCAGAGGATGCAGGGGACGCAAAGGCATCCCCTCAGACACTAGAGGTATTGGTTAATGACTCAGAGCAGATGACCACCCTACAAGCTCAGGGGACACTGGTCCTACAGAGATGGGGGAAACCTCACGCTGTCTGAGAATACATTCCTTTCACTTGATATGATAGTGGTTCACCCTGAAAAATCAGTCAGGTTAGAGAACATATAACATTACATTTCTCGTGCTCTTGGTTTCTGCGATTAAATTCGGACTCAGGATGTTTAAACGTACCGAATCAGCCACATACTCACCCATATGGCTAAATAAATAAATAAATAAATAAATAAATAAATAAATAAATAAATATTCAAATAAATCAGGGAGTCTTTGCAGGAGTTGACATACCTGTGAGGAAAAGGAGACGCATGGAAGCAGTTCCCAAGTGGACACCTCAGAGAGACATTGAAACCAACCCCAAATTCAACATACCCTGAAGGAAAGATACTTTTCAGGGGTTGGATTTCAAAGTGTTATGAAGCACAGTGGTTGAGGTAGAATGTATATCACAAATAGCATTGTGTTTTCATTTATAATTAAATGGATAATTTATAATTTGTTACTATTTATATATATATATATGTATATAGGTAAAATATTTAGATGAGTCGTCTGCTCTCACTTGAGTGCCCCCATTCTCTTCATTTTTCCTTGTATTTTCTTTTAGAGCTGGAACTAGATTGGAGCAAGGTTTGCATGCCATCTGGTTTTCCTTGGGTCGTGGGAAGATAAAGAAGAAAAGATCATGGAGATATCAATAAGCCAAGCTAGGAATTTTAATTTTAAAATAATAACTTAAAACAAAACACCTAAAAAGCCAGAATCCTTTAAAGAGAGAAGCAGCAAAATGTCTATAAAATGCACTCATGCTTTATTTTACATATTTCTATTTTTATATAAGAGAATGTGTTTTCTCATCATTCTCATTTGCCTGCTCATTGAGCTGTTCATTCATTTTAAGCTATTCTACATTTCCCTCTGCAAGAAATTCTGAGTGAGTAATTTTGATTAGTTGTTCTTTCTGTGCACACATCTTTTTGTTCTTATTTTCAACTGATGCAATTTTACTTTTTATTTTAATGTGGGTCTTCGTTTTATGACTTGTGATTTAATGTCTTTGATGTGAGTCATTACTGCAGTGATTTGATCATTTTACATTGACAAAAGTATGAAATACATTCACTTACTCCTTTAATAAGAAATGTCATACCACAGGCTTTTAGTAGGTAATTTATACACGAGAAGATAAAGGCGTGTCAGTGTCTTTGTTAAGTAAAAGCAACAAATCATGTATTTTTATCTTTGAGAAGAAATAGGTCTTTTAAAGATAATTATATAATAAGAAAAATATAGAAAAGAAGATTTTTAACAAAGTGATGGGAAAATGACTGCTCCATGCAGTAAGGCTCCATCGCAGCACCCTGGCACTCTTGCCTTCTCTACCTGGCTGTTCAGGGAAGACTCAGACACGGTTCTGGTAGGGAGTGCAGAGGGCATAACTGGATCAAGGAGTGGCAATGGTCTTGAGAGGGCAATGTTTGCTCACCTTGTAAATTGCTAGATGGCAGTTTCTCAAGCGTCTCCTGATTCCAGACAGGCCTAAGACTTTCCAACTTGTTCTCACTGGGGTACTGCTGAAGACTGTAGATTCACTTGGCCATAGTTTAGAATTGTCTTCCTAAAGATGGAGCACTTAGCATTCAGGTGTCCATTACCAGGCTCCACCCCCTGGTGAAAAGCTGACGTCAGCCATCACACTTTCTCTGTCTATGAAAGCAATAATGTCACAATTTCCTTTGGGCTCATTGTCTCTTATCAGATTTATCACTATAGGCATGGCAAGCCAGTGTAGGCGCTGTCCAAAGGCTGCTGCTGAGGGATTGCTTCACACATTCAGAGTATTTACTTAATAATAATGGATTATACTGTCTAGGCGGTGGGGCCCTCGCTATTCTTTGGCACGTACCAATCTCCAGGGAAGTTGATATGTTTTCCTCTCTTTGTATATTACTTCCTTTTTTCAAGCGTATTGTCTTTTCTTTTGCTTTCCTAGATGGATTGAGATTTATTCACTTGTCTATTGTGTGTGTGTGTGTGTGTGTGTGTGTGTGTGTGTGTGTGTGTGTGTAACTGTAAGTATACACACCCACACACTTATGAGTGCTTACCAGAATGGTAAACATAATGTGACTACAAATGCTAAACAAAATGCCATACAGCAAGAGAAGGAACTAAAGACATTTTTGGAGAGAAAAAAATGTTTGTGGGTATTTTCTGCAGTTTTCTCCAAATTTTTTAAATATTCTAAATATAATAAATATATATTAGGAAATGAACAACCCATACTTGCCTTCTCCTTCCAATGAGTAAACCTATTTCAGTCTAATGAGGTCATGAAAAAACAAAATATAGGTAATTTTAGTGCTACAGCACCTGATTGATTTTTTTGTTTTTTTTGTCTTTACTCAAGTCTCCAAACACAATATTTGGTTTCATTTCTCTTACCTCTGTTTTGGTTTTTTTTTTTTTTTTTTTTTTTACTTTTTTATTTTTCTAGTTGTTAGTTAATTTACTTTTATAGTAAAAACAAAAGATTTTAGCTCGGTGTGGTAGAACACATCTGCAATCCTAATATTTTAGAGACTGAGACAGGAGGGTTGCAGGTTCAAGGACAGCCTCATCAAATTAGTGAGGCTCTCTGCAACCTAGTGAGACCCTGTTTCAAAATTAAAAACATGGCTGGAGGTATAGCTTAGAAGTAGAATGCCCCTGAGTTCAATCCCCAGTACCATGCCCACCCCCCACACTAAAATTTTGAAAAGATTCAATGTCATATTTTTCTCCAACTGTTTCTAAAAAATGGTTTACAGAAAACATTAAAATCAATTTCAGAAGAACGAAAGAATAAAGAAGAACAAAATCATATTATTTGCAGGGAAATAGATGGAACTGGAAAACATTATGTTAAGTGAGATTAGTCAGTCACAAAGAGTAAAAAAAAAAACATATGTTCTCCCTAATATTGGGATGCTAGGTAGAAGATGGGGCATAAGAGGGTCTCCAGATGAAAAAGGAGAAACCCTAGATAAGCAAAGAAGTTGACTTAACTGAAGGTGATGGATGTGGTGGAGTGATGGAAGGGGGACACCCTAATGCACATGATGTACTTTTACAAATATAACAAAGTCGATCACTAAACTGAACCTGAGAAGGAGGGAGGGTGAGGGAGTGGGGCGGGAATTGGGGAAGGGGTTAAATGAGAAATGTGAGAATGTATGCATTTATCAGCTTGTACCTAACAAAGATGTATGATTACAATGCACCAATTAATAAAAATTTTAAAAAAATCAATTCCAATATTTAATTTTTTTTTTGTTGTTTTTTTTTGGCAGTACTGGGGATTGAACTCAGGGGCATTCTACCTCCGAGCTATACCCCCAGCCTCATTTTTTATTCTTTATTTTGAAACTGAGTCTCACTAAGTTGCGGAGTGCCTCACTAGGTAGCTGAGGCTGGCCGCGAACCCAGATCCTCTGGTCTCAGCCTCCCGAATGCTGGGATTACAAGCGTGCGCCACCACGCCCGGCAATATTTAATATTTTTAACATTTAGTTTTATTCGCTTTATCTGTGTATGCTTGTCTGTTATTTAATTATCTAGCTAGCTAGTTATGGTTCACTATCATCATCATAACTCTCTCCTTTCATCTATCCTACATTCACCATCTTAGCCAAAGTAACTGAAAGGCAGTTGTAGCTATTATGAAATTTCACCCTTAAATAATTTAGGATGCATTTTCAAAAATCAAGAGTAACCATCCTCATAATTAAAATAATATCTAATTCAATAAATTTGTCATTGATAAAATCTTACATAATATGCATATCCATAGTTGAGTTTCCAAAATTTTCCAAATAATGCTCTTAGTTGGTCTATTTTTGTGAATTTGGGATACAAATAATTAACCATTACATTTAGTTATCATTTTCTAGACTTTATAAGTTTCTCCAGATAAACAATCAACAAGATGTGTGTTTGTACATACACACACACACACACACACACACACACACACACACAACACCTATATATATACCTGAGAGATAGAGAGAGAGAGAGAGGATTGAAATATGAGGAATTGGGAATCCACCTCCCCAACCAGGAGCCTCAAAATCTCAAATCCTAAGATCTGCAAGGTAATTGTGGCTCAGGAAACTAATGGCTTCTTTCCAGTATGAAGATCAATAGGCTTGAGACACAGAAAAATCCAATATTTTAGTGTGAGTCTGAATACAAGAAAAAAAATGATATTATAATCTGTAGGCCAGCAGGCAGGAATCATTCTCCTTTATTTCACACAGGTCATGCACTGGGTTCTATCCAGGCCTTCAACTGATTGGATGAGGCCCTCTCACATTAGGGAGGGCAGTCTACTAATTTAAATGTCAATTTCATTCCACCACATCCTCACAGAAATATCTAGTAATGTTTGCGAAATACTTAGGTGACCCATAGTAAACCTAGTTTATACATAAAATTAACCATCGCAGACTCATCAATCTCAATTCTTTCCTTTTTTTTCTTTTTGATTACTAATAGTAGGAATTGTTTTAAAGATCTAGGCCTGTGTTTGTGTTTTAGTAATGCTATTTGGGAAGGATTTTTAGGTATGTGAAATATTTCAATATAACCCACAGTTTTCCCTTACATTCCTGTTCCTGTTTTTAACTTTTGATATTGACATTATACATTTTCAAAATTAAGAAATTAACGATGGTGCATGGCTATTATCTACAATCCAGACTTACTATTATCTACAATCCAAACCTTTTTTGGAGTTCACAGATTTCCTGATTCTCTAAACTCATGCCCTCTTTCTGTTTCAGGATCTGATCCAGGGCACCATATTGCATTGACTTGCAGTATCTGCCAGATCTTCTTGTGTCTGGGAGAGTTTCCTAGTCTTTCATTGTTATTCATTATCTTGACAGTCTGGAGGAGTGCGTGCTGGTATCCTGCAGAAATGTCCTCCAATCTGGGTTGTCTGTTTAGCTTTTTCACTTAGTCTGGAGTAGTGTGTTTGGGGGAAAGGATATCACAAAGGTGAAGTTCCTTTCTCATCCCATCCTATCACAGGATACAGGATAATCATGTGACCTCAACTAATGACCTTAATGGTCAGCACTTTGCTAAGGTAGTGTTTACTAGGTTTCTTTCCTCGGAGGTTATGATTTTTCCCATTGCCTACTTTATCTTTGAAAGAAAGTCAGTACATCTAGAACACCCTGGGGAGAGGTTACTAAAAAGTGAGTTCCACCACCTGTAGGATAGAATATCTCCATCTATTATTTACAATTCTTCTGCACAGGATATTTGTGGTATCTATTTATTCAATCATGTATTTATATCAGTTGAGACTCACGTGTATTTCTTTTATAGGTCTCATCGTAATCCAAATTTACTACATTGATTTTGTGGCTTGAGTTGTTCCAATTTTGCCCTTGGAGAGCTCTTTTGGCAGGCAGTTTTTGTGAGTCATTTTTTATATCCCCCCCCCTTTTATTTTTTACCTTGCCTTTTCCTCAAATTGCATGTCTACACCATCGAATGCAACAGAGATTCACTACACTTGAATCACTGAATTTCAGTATAATATGTGACTAAGGAGAATGCTTTTCAGTTCTATATTTAAAATTTCGTAAACCTATTTTCCATCTTTCAATTACTCCAACACATTAATTTGACATATGAGGCATTATTAAAATACACTTACTATGGTGAATATGAGAATTCATAGAATATAAAAAATAAGCTATCAAGCCATCTGTCAGAGAAATCTTGATACTTAAGAGGACTTTCCTTTCCCTGACACTTGTACATCTCTCCCACTTCTCATATGCTGCTCTAAATATGACAGCTGCATGGGTGATTGAATCCCTCACCTGTGAAATCTAAATTCTGCATGCCTAATATATCATTTTATCTAAAATAATATAGAGCCGTGGAAAGGCTACCTATATTTATACATGAATATATTCGTATGTTGGCAACTTATATTCCCAGCATCGTGCAGAAGCCTCAATATGCCATGTTGAATTTGACAGAGGACTTACTGCTTTAATTTTTCAAACAAGCATGCATAGTTCGATGCTTTGTCTAAATTTGCATTGTCCATTCAATGTCAAGTGGCATTTAAAAAATATTTATCAATAAAATCAAGGCCAAACCTATCCCTATATTGTATTTGTTTTCTTATGCTTTTTTATACAACCTTTGTTTCTTACACATGGTAAGTAAAGACATAACATAGCATAATGAAATGGAATTCAGTTCTGCATTCTAGCTCCAAGATTTAGTATTTCTAATCTGTTTAACATAGGGAACAGAGTAACTCTTAACAACATGATTATAGTAATCAAATAAAGTGAGCAAATAAAATACCAAGAACAGTACTTGGTGAAGAGTGGCTCCTTGATCGTCTTTTCTGCCTTCCTTCCTCATAAATAGGTGTTGAGGTGGTTGTGCTTCATAAATAAAACTGTGCAGTTTTTAAATGTGAATTAATATTTTACGGTTCAAACTCGAATTGATTAACCTTCATATATTATCATCTCTCAACCTGAACGAATGCTTAGTATTTTTACTTAATGTCCTGTCGAGGAAACCTCTTTGTTCTATAAATCTCCATAAGGTAAAAGTCATATTGAGTATTTTTATAATAAAAGGCATGCCTTTATTTTCTCTAAAATTAAAAAAAAAAGTTATGAGAATTTTTGGAACCATTTTGTAAGGTTGCAAATAGCAAGCAAAGCCATAAGTGGTCACGTACCGAGAGAAATCTTCCGTGTTATGGCTATCCTTTGGTGATCGGGGCTTTTCACAACCATGGATCTTCTTACCTCTAGACGTCACCCCTACCAGAGAATTTAGTACCGGTCCTCTCGAGGAAGTTATTTAGGGAGAAAACTAGTGTAAATGAGGGAGAAATACAGAATGAGATAGGAGCTTCACGGTGATACGCATTTCTCAATCATTCCCCAATAAAACTGAATACGATTCTGAAGGTCAGGCTGAAGCTTCTCTGGAACACGCACAACCGCAAATTATGTTGTTATTTTGCCACTTCTTTCCGTGACTAAGGCTTACCTTGAAAATCATTTTTCTTTGATGCTAGCTCTGAATATGCTATGGAGATCACAGTAAATGTGTATTTCTTGATCTTTCGTCCCAAAGTGTGGCTGTGCTAATTTTCCTAGGTTCCATGCTTCTTCTAGGTCAGGCATCTCAGGAAGTCACATGGATTCCACCAGGATTAGCAGAATAATAATAGATAAGAAGGCATGTCAATGAATTTGATCATCTCAGTGTCCTAGAAAGATCAGGATTGTCACCACGGGTGCATAAATTTGCTGAGAACTATTTTAAACAGTGTGAAAATGCAGAAACATGACAATAACACCCACTGCTGCCCACACATGCCTGCTATATTATTTCCTGGAGCTTATGAATATGTATAAATTTTATGCATATAGTATGGCTATTCCACTTAAAATAATTCTCAGATTATTGAGAGCTTCAAATACTGTGTAACACGCCAATGACTGTGTAATTTACTACCAGAGAGATTATTTAGACATTGAGGGAAATGTGTCTTTTCAAGCTAAAATTATCAGAAACATTAATAGATATTAAATTTGTAATAAATATATATACAGTTACACTTAAAAATGGATCCTGACTATAAGAAATGAAACTCGATCAGCTAAATTAATAAAATATTATCATGTTTCATTGTTTTGTTATTCATAGTAGATTCAAATACTAAACCGTTGAAAAACTCAGACATGATAGCTCTCTTCACGTGTTCTGGTAACTTAGGCTCATTTCCATTTGTATCATTCATTGCAAATAATAGTTTCTTTGGATTTAATCACAAATTTTGAGTGGAGATGAGAGAAGATTCTTTCAATAGTAGGGAAACTATTATTAACTGTTTATAAATAGCATTAGGCAAAAGCTTTTATTTTCATTTCTCTGCTTGTATCTATACTACAGAAAAACCTCTCACAAACTAGAATGCTTTATTTCATGATTGAGAACACGTTTTCTTTTATTTGTAGCGCTGAGTTGGGAGTCAAGAGCCTTCCGTATGCTAGGCAAGTGCTCTATCACTGAGCTACATCTCAGCTCTGCCTTGTTTTCTTAGTCAACATTATTAAATGCATAAAAATAATGTGGAAACTAAAAGCCAGTTTCAGAGTTAATATATAGAATTCAGTTCAAAATATCATAAATTTTAACAACAAAGTAATAAGTCAAACAAAGCTTATATCACCTATCTTACCTAAACTTTATAAAAAACAAATTTTATACAATTTTTAAAAAGGAACACAGCTGCACTCTTATATGCCTATTCTTCTTAGTTATCTTAGTATACCAATAAGAACAATGATATTTATTAGAAGTTCATAGGTTTTGTGTTTGGTTTTATAATTTTAGCAATGAAATTGAAACTAAGAAAAGAGAGTCATAAATATTTATACTCTCCAACATCATGAATTTTAAATTTAGTTGAGTATGTGCTTACAATAAAAGTTTACTTATAATTTCTCCTACAAATATTAACACTATGCTATGAATATAGACTTTAAATTCATAAAATAATCTGTCTACATGGGAAAAATTGGAGTCAAGTGAATCTTCCATCAGCAATAGCCAAAGAAGCCAGGCATGGTCGTGCACACCTCTAATCCCAGTACTTGGGAGATTGAGATCATGTGGGAAAGCAGGAGGCCAGAGTGCAGGGAGGGGTCAGGATTCATATAGTTTAGCTTATTGCTACTGTAACAAAATCCCAGAGATAAAATCAACTCACAAGAGGAAAGGTTCATGTTGGTTCACTATTTCCAAAGAATCAGCACATAATTCATTGGTCCCCTCACTTTTGGCCCATAACACATTTTTTTTCTCAGCCTTAGCAATAATGGGTGGGAATATCTCTTTCCACAGGGGGAATTTTTTTTTTTTCATGATTCTGGAATTTTGCTAATCCCACGAGATAAAAAAAAAAAAAATCATTTGTCTCTCTCTTATTATAAGTATGGGTGAGATTAACAAATATTGAAAAATTCCATTTCATTTTTTTTTACTTTATACAAAGAAAAAGTGTACATAGAATTAATGCCTCTTTGTTCTCTTTCATTGTCATGATTCATGACTCTTAGAACCTGCTTTTCTTTGTTAAGGAACCCATTATTGCTACTTATATATTCTTTTTAGCCAATTTAGGAGTACGTGTACTTAAAAGTATGGCACTTTCCTTATAAAGAGACATTTTCAGGTGATACTAATTGATAGATTCCTCCTTTTATTCAGTTATCTATTTTAAAACAAATTAAAACATTCTTTTAATAGATATCACTGATGGAGATTGTCTCCTTTTATGGTAAGATTGAATAATATGTAATGTTCACAAAATTTACAGAGCATAAAAATAGTTTTCTTCTGTTATCAATTGAGTTTTCTAATTTATTCCTTTATTAAAGCTCCTAGAAAAGCTAAAAATTTAAAAAGTGAAATTTGTTAATTAACCTAAATTAAAAACAGCTTTAAATTCTTTATAAAGAGTGTGTTACCACATATTTCAAAGTGGAATATAGTCTTCAGAAAGACTATTACACAAATATTCATAAAGCAATATTAACAATTAGGTGAATTTCTCAAGCATTTTTGTCAAGGTTGAATAAATTTACCTCATTGCAATTCAATGAGCTATTTTAAACAAACTATCAGTGGCAATAAATAAATAAATTCTTTTAGGAAAATGGACTTTGAAACAAAAAGCACTGGTAGGAGATTATATTTTTGAATAATTTTTAGTTAAAGGGTATATTTGTGACAACTTATCTAAATAAAAGAAATGTATGAAACACTAAATTTTAGAATATATTTTAAATCAGCATATTTCCTTACAAAGATACTTCATAGGAGCTTTATATCTATAGTTAGATTACATACTAGGAAGGAGGTGATACATTCGTTTTCTTTATATATCCAAATCATTGTAATAATGAAATACATCTTAGGATTATATTGTATTTTTATTTTATTTTGAAAAGTGTAATTCATTTTTAATAAGTAATATTTTCATGTGCACACACACACACACACACACACACACACACATATATATATATATATATATATACTGTGTTTGTTTTTTCATTGCTGTGACAAAATAACTGAGAAAACAACTTAAAAGAGGAAAGGTTTATTTGGTTGATGGCTTCAGTCCAAGTCACTGGACAGGATTGTTTCTGGGTCTGTGGTGAGGCAGAACATCTGGATGGAAGGGCGTGGCCAAACAAGGCTGCTCATGTCATAACAGCTGGGAAGCAGAAAGAGAGTGGAGGAAGGGCAAGATATATTCCCCAAGTGCATGACCCATTGGTGTCCTAACTTTTACAGCTTCACCACCTCCCAATAATGCCATCACTTTATGAACCCATCAATGGGTTAATCCAGGGATGCAGCCAGAGCCCATGGTCCAATAAATTCTCAAAAGCCCCACCTCTGAACACTGCTGCACCAGAGACCAAGACTCCAACACATGCGCTTGGGGGGGGGGGGCACTCCATTTCCAGACCTCACCCAGTTCACACATGGACTCAGATAAAATAGGTCCACTTGAATATATTAATTGAATTCCAATCATTATTATTATAATTATCTTAACCCCAAATTCCCATGTGCCATGCAAACTTAGACCAGAGAGAAAGTATTGCATTTCTTAATTTGTGGCATTTTTAATTTCACTGATTAACATTTGCCTGGTTTGAATTATAAACAAGTTTTTATAATAACCTCATGATTAGCGAGTGACCTCCTAAGTCTTAGTGGGCATGAAAGAGACTGTGGATGTCAAGTACATTAGAATATGACCTCTAGCTAATTAAATTAAATTAAATTAGCTAGCATTTTGGAGAAAAATTTACACAGAACTTCCAGATAGTTTATCTTTTGTGACAGCTCCAGAAACCTTACGAGGTTGTTGTTAGTCCAAACACTCCCATTTTATAGACGGGAACAGTGAATGTTAGCAAATGCAGGAAGAGCCCAAGGTCATATAGTTAATAACCTGGATCCAGACTACATTCTGTAGATTTCATGTTTAGTTCTTTCCACTGTTGTAATGCAGTTTTCATTATAAGTACAGTTTTCATTATTGACCCAATACAAGACTTTTTATTTATTTGTTTATAGCACCCTCATTTTGGCCCTTCGTCTCTAGAATGGTACCGACAGATGAAAGGCTTCACTATGAAAATGTGTTGCTAAATTCTGAAATGGAGCACTTAATGAGTCGCACTGTGTTCATTTAGAAAGCTTCCTTTAATGCAATTCTGAATCTCTAATTGCTGGCATATATACATCCACACACACAAATACACACACACAAACATATACACTGCAAATATATACACATAACATATACACTGCATATATATACACATAACATATACACTGCATATATGTACATAACATATACACTGCATATCTATACAGTTCACAGTGCATGTAGCATGATAGACTATTAATATTTCTAAATTAGAATTTATTTTATGCAAACAAGATGCTTTGGAAGACAAACAACATTAAAACTTAATACTTCCTACCATACCTTTTCTCTTTCAGAGCAGAATTCCTTGGAATAAATAAAGCAAAAGAGCTGGCTAGAGCTAGTAATTAACTGGTGGGGGGGAAAAGATATTGGCTCATATGTAAGAGCTGGAAGATACGTGATTTACTATTATCTTTCCTCCTCCAGAGTTCATATAAGCAACATGAATAGCACTATGAGAGGTACCTAGAACTTCCACGGGCTTGTCTATGCACAGGAAAAGCTGGACACAGGTCATAATGGCTGAGAACTATAGTAATCGCAGGCAGAAATCTTCAAGCAGATATCTACTTCAGCCATTTATATTTGTAAGAAGATCTGGGTTAGAATAGTAAGATTACTTAAACAAGTTTGTGTATGGTACAAACAGATCAGGAAAATAAATCATAATACTTTAAATCCCTGAGTAAAGTTGAAGTATGATGTGGAAAAATATGTAGTCACAAGAGGTTTCTTCTTTTATATTCTAGATGAATGATTTCCTGGTAATATATTATCTTCCTTATTGGCCCATTGGGAACATTTTTGATCAAAGTGGCCAGGGGAGGAAATAACAATGAGCCATTGTCGG
The DNA here is from genome assembly GCA_004027655.1 of Graphiurus murinus. NCBI lineage: Eukaryota > Metazoa > Chordata > Mammalia > Rodentia > Gliridae > Graphiurus > Graphiurus murinus. Next base: position 55,044 of record PVLC010004853.1, on the reverse strand, counting down.
TGGCAGGTTGCATCTAAGCCGTGAATTATTTCTTTTCACAAGAAATTGGAAAATAGATATCTTTGAAGCTTACATTGTTACCTACCAATGAAATTCAAAACAAATCACAGCAGAAGAGTCATTTTATACATTTCCTGAATATCATTAGAATAAAAATTGCAGAGTACTTAATTTATGATCCAAATAAATTGTTTTTATTTGTTCAATTCTACTTGTCGGTAAAAGATGAAGCAAAAAATAAGGGGAAGGGACAGTAGATTCTGGCAGTTTGTAGACCTGCACCCAACTCTTTCCTTGGGTCCTGCTAAGGTTTGAATCTAGAATGTTGTGAAACAGTATATATCCTTTTTTTAGGCGGAAGTCTAAGCAAGTGCTCGCCGGCCTTCCTGTGGTATGAGGAAGCTACCTTGGCTGAATGAGAGCATCTAGGTCTGTTCTGAACCAACACCTGGTGTTTGTCAAACGACGTCATGATTTTTTTTTTTTTATAACCATGAAGACCTGACTTTTCCATTCCCACCCAACTCTGTAACCAAGGGATATATAAGCTGGCCCAGACCAACACTCAGCACGGCAGCATCTTGGCGTGGTGTTTGCCCTGGCTGGCTGGTAAACAAAGCAGCCTCTTTGGCACTATGGAATCTGGTGTGTCTCTCTGGGTCACCACACAGCAGTTGCCCCAAATTTCTTCTGTGTTTGATAGTGCACTGATATTCAGAGGTGACATACTTGAATCAGGAGTCTAACCTCGTCAGTGAATAAGTCTATTTGATAGGTTAATAATTTGAATGGATTACTGAGTGGATACGAGAGGCAGCTGGGGTGTGTGTGTGTGTGTGTGTGTGACATTGGGGACTCTATTTTTAGTCCCTTGTTCCTTTCTCTCTGTCTTTCTTCTTTCCTACTGATTTCTTCCACCACGCCCTGCTGCTGTGATGGTTCTGCCTTGGAACTGATGGACCATTGACTAAACTACTGAAACCATCACCAACATCAACTGTTCCTCATAGAAGGGGTTCTGGTCAGGTATTTGGTCAGAGCAAGGAAAAGCTGCCTGACAGGGGTCCCATGGGAAATCGCAACAGAATCAGAGGTTCCAGCGGGGCCTACAGTCAACACATGGATGGGTCCACTCTTTTGGGGTGTCTTTCAATGAGGCAATGGGGCAGGACCTCTGTACTCCCACTTGCACTGGTTTTTGCACACTTGTCTCACTGTGGGAATGCTGTAATCTTAGGTCTTGGCATTTTCTTTAGGCTATGGGAAATTTCTGAGATGCAAATTCACTGCAACTTTCAGAATCCAACTCTCTGGGAAGCTGGGGGCGTGCCGAGGTCCTGACCCTGTGTCTAGCCTCTACTCTTTATGTGTGAGAGCTGGGCTGAGCGGCCAGGCATTGCCAGGGGTCAGGATGGTCAGTTAGGAGAAGCAAGCCGAAAATGTAAGCCAACATTGAAGACTTTCATGACTTACTTAACTATCCTAAGCAAGAAGCTAAACAAAAGAAGCTTCTGTTTCCATGTGTCTTTATGCACTGGCCTATGATTGTAAGAACATGGGATATTATATATTATTTTACACTAACTCGAGAGCAAGTTATTAAGAATATAGCAAGAAGGCAGAGTGGAAAATAAATATAACAATGGGAAGAAGAGGCCAAAGAACTAATCAAATAAGATAGGAAAGATGAAATCACATCAAAATACTCATGATTAACATATTTTATATGTTATAATTTTAATTGTTACTCTCAGTTTTTTGTTTATTTATTGGTATAAGGGATTGAACCAGGGGTGTTCTACTTTTGAGCGACACGCAACAGCTCTATTTATTTTTTTTTATTTTGAAACATGATCTTGTTAAGCTGCTGAGGGATTTGCTAAATTACTAGAGGCCAGGCTCTGTGATCCTTCTGTCTCAGCCCCCACCTCAAGTACTGAGATTACAGGAATGTGTCATCACATATGGCTATCTCAGTTCTTTTACGTAGAAATTGTTTCATTTAAAAACTAGAGTTAGCTGGGCATGATGGTGCATGCCTGTAATCCCAGTACTTGGAAGGTAGAGACAGGAGAATTGCAGGTTTGAGGACAGCCTCAGCAAGTAGGGAGACTCTCATCAACCTAGTGAGATCTTGTTTCAAAATAAAAATAAAATAAGAATGGGGGTGTAGCTCAGAGGTAGAATGCCCCTGGGTTAAATCCCCAGTGTAATATGGCTGTGCAGAAGACATAAAACCACAGTAAATACAAACTCAGCTTGCAAAGCTAACAATTTATTGTGGTCTTTTTGAATATGTTCTCCTTGGGTTCCATTGACTGAGAATTTTAATTTGGAATCTATTATTGCAGGGCCTCCTTCAATACCATTCCGTCAGAATTCTTTGTTTCCTTTTTTCACTCTTTCTCTTCCTTCTCCTTTTCTTCTTTCTTTCTTTCCTATCTTCTGTCACATCCTTCTTTCCCTCTCATTCTTTCTGCTCTCTCTCTCTCTCTCCCTCTCTCTCTTTCATCTATAGGTTGTTAAGACCTCTTCTCTCTCTCTCTCTCTCTCTCTCTCTCTCTCTCTCTCTCTCTCTCTCTCTCTCTCTCTCCCCCTTCCTCCCTCCTTCCCTCCCTGTCCCTCTCATCTTTCTTTTCCAATTTTTAAATTAAATTTGATTCGAGAGAAAGGTTAATTTTCATATATTTCTTCTCTCAATTTTTCTTCATAATTTTTCAGAAGAAATCTTTTTTTTTTTAAGATCAATCTCTGAATCTAAGTAAGGAAATTATATTTCTCTGTGTCTGTAAAACACATATTTTTTTTTTTATTTTCGGATTAAGCTGCATGGCCTGTCTGAATATTGAAGTTAGATTGAATATCCTTTTATTTTCTGAAAACTTTGAAATGATCACTTCTCATTTCATGACATCAAGAATCATCAACACAAACTCCTAGGCTAGCCTTCTTCTCTTCTTTGTAGTGGTTTGTTTTGAGATATTTCCAAAGAATATCAGTGAGTCTCTTTATGCTTCTGCTCAACCATTTACAAGCATTGTTAAAATGGAGCTTTATGATCTGCTCCCAAGTTAAGACCTCGACTAATTTTTCTGTTTTGTTCTTTCTTCCCCTTACATTGTAAGTCACATATTGGACCTGTATAATCTTCATTACATTTATTGCTATGAGTGTGAGTTTCTGGTTCTATGAATAGTTTCATCTCAACTTGCAAAGCCTATGTTCTACTTATTGCTAATGTAAAAAATAAAATAATTTTAACATATAGATTAAATTGCAAATCCTGCTCGTCTTCAGTTACCATTTTGAATTTACTAATGATCTCTACTGTACCTTAGTGTTCTATTTTCATTATATATGCTCCTTACTTTTTTATTTTTGGTGTGGTGTCAGGGATTTAAGCCAGGGCAATTCTACCTCCATGCATTATACCCCTATCACTTATCTGGAAATAGGGTTTCTCAGCTAAGTTGCTGAGAGCCTTGCTAAGTTGCTGAGGCTGTCCTAGAACCTGAGATTCTTCTGTCTCAGCCTCCCAAGTACTGGGATTACAGGTATGCACCACATCTGGCCAGCTACTCTTAACTTTTAAACTTTCATCATTTTTTCAATTTGGGGGGATGTAACTTGCTGTTCATTCTCAAGTTTCCTGTTATATAAATATTTATCTTTGATTTCACATTTCTTCTATTTCAACACTTGCGTTCAAGTCCATAAATTCATTTTAAGCATGATTTAATTGAATCATAAGAGTTTTAATATATTTTCAATATTCCTTGATTCAAAATATTTTCTATTTTCTATATTATAATGTTTTCTTTGAAATTCACTTTGTGTGTGTGTTCTGGGAATAAAACCCAGAGGAATTTTACCTCTGAGCTACAACCCTAGCCGTGTGTGTGTGTGTGTGTGTGTGTGTGTGTGTGTGTGTGTGGTACTGGGGAATAAACTCAAGAACATTCTTTCACTGAACTATACCAACCCTATTATTATTATTATTATTATTATTATTATTATTATTATTATTGTGTGTGTGTTACTGGGGATTGAACCCTGAGGCATTCTACCTTTGAGCTACACCACTAGCCCAATTTTATTTCTTATTTGGAAACAGGGTCTCACTGGGTTGATGAGAGTCTCACTACTTGCTGAGGCTGTCCTCAAACCTGTGATCCTCCTGTATCAGCCTCCCAAATGCAGGGATTACAGGCATGTGCCACCACACCTGGATTTTATTTTTTATTTTGAAACAGGGTCTCACAATGTTGCAGAGGGTCTCACTAAGTTACTGTGGCTGACCATTAACCTACAATCCTCCTGTCTCAGCCTCCCAAGTACTAGGATTACAAGTATGCATCACCACACCCAGCTAAAATTTACTTTCTAAATTAGACAATGATTTTTGGCTTGAAGAACACTATTTTATATTTCCTTTATTGTTGACTTACTGGTGAGGGTTTTTTTTTTTTCTTAGATTTTGTTGTTTGAAAATGATTTTACGTCTACATTTGAAAGTTATTTTCTCTGTTTATAGAACTCTAAATTGGCAGCTTTTTTTCTTTTAAATTATCTTCTTTGATCAATTATGTTAAGAATTAGCTCTCCTCTTTCCTGTTGTTCCTTTGAAGATGATATGACTTTCTCCAACTGCTTTTAGTATTTACTATCTTAACTTTCAACTATTTTATTCTGATGTGCCCATGCATATTTTTAATTTAACCTGCTTCAAATTTATTGAGCTTGTGACTCAGAAACAAAACTCAACACTATAAAACAAAGCCACTGACTGTATATTATTTTATACTAAGTCTCTCTTTTTTATTTGAATCAGAATGGCTTTTATCTTTTCACATTTTTGTTTTTTTAATTTAGTTTCACCTCTATGATTTTCATTTAATATTTTGCCTTACTTTTCTCCCAATTTGTTTCCTATTTCAGTTTATTTCCATATAATGAACCATTAATCCCTTCTATTAAATGTTCTTCTTTATTGATTGAACTGGAGATTGAATCCAGGACATTTACCTCTGAGTTACACCCCCAGCCCTTTAAAAAAAATTTTTTTTTTTGTTTAGAAACAGAGTCTAAGTTGCTGAGAGTCTCACAATGTTGTTGAGGCTGTCCTTGTACTTGGAATCCTCATGTCTCAGTCTCCCAAGTACTGGGAATGCAGGTGTGCATAATCTTTAAATTTATTATTTCTTAAATTTCATATGTCTAGAAATTCTATTTGTCTCATAAAATAGTTTTCATTTTTTTCTGTCAAACTCATTAAAGTAAACTTTTGGATTACTGGAGGGCCTAAATCAACTCAATCCATTATATGTACCTTCTAACTATTGTATACTTTTCATTATCTCTTTTTTCTTTTGGGACACATCATTTTTTCATTTATTTTTTTCTATTAATTGTTGATTATAATCATTATAATCATTACAATCTTTGTTGTACCTAATCTTTGTTAGTTACAAGCTGATAAAGGCATATATGCACACATTTCTCATTTAACACTTCCCCTATTCCCACCCCATTCCCTCGCCCTCCCTCCTTCTCAAGTTTGGTTTAGTGATTGACTTTGATATGTTTGTGAAAGTACATCATGTGCATTCGGGTGCCCCCCCCCCATCCATCCCTTTCAGTTAAGTCAAATTCTTTGCTTATCTAGGGTTTCTCCTTTTTCATCTGGAATCCCTCTTCTGCCCCATCTTCTCCCTAGCATCCGCATATTAGGCAGAAAATATGTTTTTTTACTCTTTGTGACTGACTAATCTCACTTAACATAATGTTTGCCAGTTGTATCCATTTCCCTGCAAATAACATGATTTTGTTCTTCTTTATGGCTGAGTAAAATTCTATTGTGTAGATATCCCATAGTTTTGTAATCCATTCATCTGCCGATGTACATCTTGGCTGTTTCCATAGTTTGCAACTGTGAATTGTGCAGCTATAAACATAGATACATATGCGTCAGTCTGATAGTTTGGTTTCCATTCTTTTGGGTAGATACCCAGAAGTGGTATTGTTGGATCATATGGTAGGATCACTCCCATTCATCTGAGGATCCTCTATACTGTTTTACAAAGTGATTGCACTAATTTGCGATCCCACAAATAATGTATTAGGGTTCCCACTACTCCACACCCTTGCCAGCATTTGTTGTTTTTCGTGTTTTTTATTATTGCCATTCTGATTGGAGTTAGGTGAAATCTCAAGGTAGTTTTGATTTGCATGTCTCTGATTGCTAATGATGTAGAACATTTCCTCATACGTTTATTGGTCATTTGTATTTCTTTCTTTTTTCTTTTTTTTGAGGTGTCTATTTAGATCCTTTGCTCATTTTTTGATTGGGTTTGTTTTCTTAGCTGTTTCTTGAGTTCTCTGTATATCCTAGATATTAGTCCTCTATCAGAAGAGTAGCTGGCAAAAATTTTCTCCCACTGTGTGGACTCTCTGTTGAGGCTCTTGATAGTTTCCTTTGCTGCACAGAAGCTCTTCAGTTTAATTCAATCCCATGTATTGATCTTCCTTTGAGTTGCTTGTGCTTTGGGGTCTTGTTGAGAAAGTTTTTACCTGTGCCTATGTGTTCAGGTGTTGGGCCTATGCCCTCTTCAAGTAGCTGCAAGGTCTCTGGCCTGACTTCCAGGTCTTTGATCCACTTTGTGTTGACTCTTGTGCAGGGTGAGACGGTGGGGTTTATTTCCATTTTCCTGCATATGTTTAACCAGTTTTGCCAACACCATTTGTTAAAGAGGCTATCTTTTTTCCCAGTGTATATTTTGGGCTCCTTTGTCAAAAATCAATTGGCTGTAGACATGTGGGTCTGTTTGTGAATCTTCTATTCTGCTCCATTGGTCTATGTATCTGTTTTTGTGCCAATACCATGCTGTTTTTATTACTATGGCTTTGTAGTAGAGTTTGAAGTCAGGTATTGTGATACCTCTTGCATGGTTCTTGTTGCTAAGAACTACTTTGGCTATCCTGGGCTTTTTGTTGTTCCAAATGAATTTAAGGACTGATTTTCTCTGTCTTTGAGGAGTGACCTTGGTAATTTTATGGGAATTGCATTGAATTTGTAGATCACTTTTGGGAGGATGGCCATTTTGATGATATTTATTCTGCCTATGCAAGCGAATGGAAGATCTTTCCATCTTCTAATGTTTTCATCAATTTCTTTTTTCAACTTTTTATAGTTTTCCTTATAGAGGTCTTTTACCTCTTTTGTTAGGTTTATCCCTAAGTATTTTATTTTTGGGGTGCTATTGTGAGTGGAATTGCTTTCTGAATTTCTTTGTCAGTGGATTTATGGTTGGCATACAGGAAAGCTTCTGATTTTTTAAGATTAATTTTGTATCCAGACATTTTGCTGAATTTGTTGATCACTTCTGTAAGTTTTTTGCCTGACTTTGTTGGGTCTTCTAGGTATAATATCATGTCATCTGCAAAAAGGAATAGTTTTAGTTCTTCTTTTCCTATTTTTACCCCTTTGATTTCCTTCTCTTGCCTTATTGCTCTGGCTAGAGTCTCAAGTACTATACTGAACAGAAGATGCGATAATGGACATCCTTGTCTTGTTCCTGTCATTAGTGGGAACTCTTGCAGTTTCTCTCCATTTAATATGATATTGGCTGTAGGTCTATTGTATATTGCCTCTATGATGTTGAGGTATGTTCCTTCTATTCCAATCCTCTGCAGTGCTTTTAGCATGAATGGGTGTTGTATCTTGTCAAATGCTTTTTCAGCATCAATTGAGATGTTCATGTGATTTTTGTCTTTGAGTCTGTTTATATGGTGGATTACATGTATTGTTTTTCGAATGTTGAACCAGCCTTGCATTCCTGGGATGAACCCGACTTGGTCATGGTGTATAATTTTCTTGATGTGGTTTTGAATGCATATTCTAGTATTTTGTTTAGCAGTTTTGTATCTAAGTTCATCAATGATATAGGTCTATAGTTTTCTTTTATTGAGCTGTCTTTATTTGGTTTTGGTATTAATGTGAGGTTGGCTTCATAGAATGTGTTTGGAAGGCTCCCATTTCTTTCTATTTCACAGAATAGTTTGAGGAGTATTGGGATTAGCTCTTCTATAAATGTTTTATAAAATTCACTTGGAAAACCATCTGGCCCTGGGCTTTATTTTGATGGTAAACTCTTTATTGCTGTTTCGATCTCTTTGATTGTTATTGGTTGGTTTAAGTTTTCTATATCTTCTTGACTCAATTTAGGAAGATTATATATGTCTAGAAATCTCTCAGGTGTGTTTGTTGGCTGTCCTGTTTGTTTGGACAGAGTCTGTATCACAGTATGATTCTTGGACCCCAGAGAAGCTTTCAGAAGCTTGTCTTCTCAATCTTTCCACTGACTCTTCAGGGCTTGCTGGTTGTACTTAATAATAGAGTTGATTCAAAGACAAGGTTCTCATTTCTTATTTTTTTCCACTTAATATCAGCCCCATAATTCTTCCTGACCATATGAACTTCTTTATGCTTTTAGGTATATACATACTATTTATTTATTTATTTTTACTTATTTTAAATGATTTTTCCCTTTTGCTTATCTTATTCTTGACTTCTCTTCCTTTATGTTGTTCTGTTTTTCATACTTTCATTCAGTCTTGTAGTCTCATTATCATTTTAATTTGGGGGGCTTTATTGTTCTGTTTTGTTTTTCATTTGGCAATCATTTTTAACAGCTAAGAGCACTCCTCTGGTCTGTGAATTTTTTTCCTTTTTATAAGTACTTGACTATATTTTTATGTAGACACAGGAAAGTTTTAAAACTCTCTGAGATACTAATAAAATTCTTTTAACATTTCTCTCCTTTTTCCCTTCCTGAGTTATTTAAGTTCCTTTTGGGGATCCATGTCCTGTTTTATTTTTGTCTTCCTCTCCCTTCCTTCTCTCAGCAGGAATGAGGAGCTGCTGGCATCCTTCCTAATTCTCTCTCTCCACAGCATTCGCAGCTTGCTACCAGTGCCTGCTTGGGATCACAAGGACCAATGTCATCACATCTTTATTGACATTTATCTGATAGCACAAGAACTCTAGAATACCTGTATTATCCAGGCTATCCTGATTTAATATACATACAGCTCTAAGGATTCCCTTATGATCATCTCTGGAATCATACCTCTCACTGTCTCTATTTCCTTTAAAAATGATTAGATTGAGTTGAGAAGCTCATTGTCTGTTATCAGCAAATCTTTTAAATTATCCTCACTACTGAGATCAAGCCTCTTCTCAGAAGACTGAAATCTGAGTTTCCTTTATCCTACTGGAACCTCTCATGTACAGGCTACATTGTAGGTTGGTGGGGATTGAATCCCTGGGCCTTCTACCTCTGAGTTACATCACGAGCCCTATTTTATTTTTTATTTTGTTCTCACCAAGTTGCCGAGGCCCTCCCTAATTTACTAAGACTGGCTTCAAACTTGTAATTTTTCTGTCAGCTTCCCAAGTCCTGGGATTAAAGACAGACAACACCACACAATGGTGACAGGCCTACAAACTCTGAGCAACACTCCCAGTCACATTTTATTTTTTTTATTTTTACTTTTTTTGGGGGGTACTGGGGATTGAACTCAGGGGTGTTCTATCTCCGAGCTACACCCCCAGCCCTATTTTTTATTCTTTATTTTGAAACCGGGTCTCACTAAGTTGCGGAGTGCCTCACTAGGTAGCTGAGGCTGGCCGCGAACCCAGATCCTCCGGTCTCAGCCTCCCGAATGCTGGGATTACAAGCGTGCGCCACCATGCCTAGCTTACATTTTAGTTTTTATTTTGAAGCAGGATCTCACTAAGTTGAAGAGGGTCTCACTAAGTAGCTGAGGCTGGCTGCGAACCTACAATTCTCCTTTCTCACCATCCCAAGTACTGGGATTACAAGCATTTGCCACCACACCCGGATAACAGCATATTTTAAAGAAAGACATTACTCAGACAACTTTCTCTTTCTATTTTGTGTCACCTGTTTTTCCCTCCCTACTGTATTATTTATAAAAGCTTAAAATATGCTGTTATTTCTCCTATTATGAAACCAAAAGCAAAACAAACAACAAGTTTAAAAGCTTTTCTTTACCTCAATTAATTGTCTAGCTCCCTGTGTACTTCTTATCCTCACAACACAATTCTGAAAGAATAGACTATCTTTGTGTCTTCTTCTATAGCTTTCACATAAACTGGTATTTTTTATAGAAATATGAAAGTTTATTTTTAAATCAAGAAAAAATAGAAAACAAAAATAGCTCCTCCCACACAGGGGAGAGGGATCCCTGTAAGAGTAACCCAACCAAACTGATCATATCAACCTTGTGCAGAACCACTCCAAGCGAACTGCTTTAATCCCACAGATCCCTATCATCACCGTGTTTGTTCCTATGAAACACGACTTTGGTGTTCTCTGGAGCATTTTATTTCCTAGACCCTTGAATCTGGAATGTTACCAAAGCAAGAATCTAAAACATTTGCCAGAGGCCCTGGAACTGTGCACAGGGACAAGGCTAGGAAGACGGTAATTAGACTATTGATAGACATAGAAAGAGCTGTGAAGAAAGTTATACATGTAAACCATATGTATACACACACACACACACACACACATACACACATATTTTGGTACTGGATATTGAACCCACAGGAGTTCTACCTCTGAGCTATACCCTCAACCCTATTTTATTTTTTCTTTTGAAACAGGGAATTGCTAAGTTGCTGAGGGCCTCGTTAAGGCTATCCTCCTGTCTCAGCCTTCCAAGTACTGGGATTACAGGCATTCATCACCATGCCCAGCTAAAGCAATATATTTATAAATATATAAAAGATTAGCTTTCTTTCTACTTCTTTCATTCATCGTGCTACTTCTTCCGTCTTCAGTTCATCTCCGACTGTGACTATCTAAAAGCTAGCATGTAACTGCACATATTCTAGTACTTTCCATGGTGTTCAGATCTCTTATGTGGAGATTTCAGAATCTTGCTTCTGGGAAGCTCCCCCATTTTAATTTATTTCTAGATAGCCTCTGTGGAATGCTTCTGTTGCCTTCATATCTATTTACCTCACCCTTGAGAAGACAAGTTGCAATGTAGAAGACTACTACAACTGAACTCTGCTCATCATTTTCCTCAGAAGAGAGTTAATACTGAAATCAGGAGTCATGTGGTCAAACAAAAAGACAGGACTTGAATGAGGTTATCAGGAATGGGTATTGGAGAACGAACCTCCCTTCCCCAAAAACATAGCAAAGAAGCTGTGCAGTATGCACTTCACATAAAACCTAGCAGTAGTTTTAAACTTTAAAATGGCATGCAATATTAGTATATGGAATCCTTAAAACCTATGCCTGGCCGTGAAAGATGGCTAGAGACATTTGAAGACATATGAGGGGGAGGAGCAAGTGGAATCTTAGATACCTTCATTGGAAACTTCACGAGGCCATGCACAGTTTTATTTGTCTCTGTGTTCTCAGAAGCTGATAGAATGTTGATTATAGTAAGGTCTTAGGAAATATTTGTTGACTATGGATGAATCCATGTTAAAAGTTATTGATTTTTATGTACAAATAGAGAAACAAATCTTCAGAAGCATTTGAAAAGGAGTAAAGAGGTAGCATGCTTGAGTACAGGGTAGTGATAATGAGTGTCAAAGGCTCAAGCTTGAAAGGGAATAATACACTTGCTATCATATTAATATCTTCTTACCACATGATTTAATCAATATAACATAAGCATTTCATAAGAGACCAGCTTTTCAATAGAGAGGGCACATATTTGGGGAATTGGTAGACGCTTAAGCATCGCTCAGGTCACACCACAAGTGAAATTTTATTTGGAAACTATGAATAGCGACATATTTTCCCTGTGGAAATAATATGGAGGTCATTTGATTCCAACGGTATTTTGTTTTAATTGATCTTTATTTTTAAATACATTCCCAGAAAGTAAATAGAGAATCTACTTTCTGAGAGCAATTCTGAATATAGCATATCTAAACAGGTGAATTAATTTAACTTACATGTCAACCTGTAATGTAGTTTCTCATCCTAGTTAGGACCAAGTTATTTAGTAAAGTCAGGTATAGCCTTTCAGAAACAAGTAATGTTCATCAAAAGAAGGTTTCCTCTTTTTTTCTGAATGCCAACACACCGAGGAAGCAGGGGATTTTGGAACTGTGTGGCACAGCTGCACAGGCATTAACAGCCGCAGTGAGAGACTAGGGTGGCAGGTGCAACGGACTAGAAATTGGGAAAAGCATGCTGTGCTATTTGCAGGAAAAGGTTCAATCCATACCCTTGCCCATTGTGGAGACAAACTAGATTTGTTGCAAATTAATAGGCAAAGCCTAGAGGCAGGATATCATTCAGAAAGGGCTGGAAAGGGAATGAGTTAAAAAATCAAAGCAAGGTACAGGAAGTTCCCGGGAAGCTGAGATGAGTTTCTGTAGACCTTGAGTAAAGAATTCGATGTTTGTCTCTTTCTAGGTTAAATCTCCCATGTGAAAGTTTCAGCAAAGAATGATTTGATGAATATTAAAAAAGGTGTATTTGCTTTTCTTATGTAATATCTAACTATAAAGCCAGGTTGAGGCTGAAGTTTGAAAAAGGTTCATTTGATATCTGAGACATGCTAAATAAAATATTATCAGACTGGAAAGGAAGGAAAGTAAAGAGGGAGGATGGGAGGAAGGGAGGAAGGAAGGAAGGGAGGAAGGAAAGAAGAAGGAAGGAAGGAAGGAAGGAAGGAAGGAAGGAAGGAAGGAAGGAAGGAAGGAAAGAATTTAATTGTTTCAAGAGCTTAGATTAGCATATTCTTAGACCAGCATATACTTCTATACTAATCTGCACTGATAATATTGCCCTGACCTTTAAGTTTCCCAATTTTTACTTTCATCAAGCACAACATTTACCTTTAGGTCAATGCATGCTTGTGTATTCAAAATGAAAAGTGGCTACTATTTTTTTTACAAACTTATTTTTGAAAATGAAAATAAAAACCAAAATTTTAACTTAATATTACTTTACTTGAGCATTTGGAAATAAAATCATTATAAATTTAAGTATTCTTATATTGTATTATTTTACTAAATTTGATTTGTATTATAATTTCTTTTAAAAATTTTAAAAACTTGAGTTAGAAGCTCTTTTTTATCCTCTTATAATATGGAATAGTTTAAGAAGTATATGGATTACCTATTCCTTGATAGTTGAATATTTAGAAAATTTCTTACTGTAGAATCATATGAAATTAATACTTGATACATGATATATTATTAGAAAATTTCTAATATGTTATGCATCTTTATGTGTGATGCTACTCGCCTTTCTCTTATTTTTTTTACTAGTAATTTTCTCCCTGTCACCATGACTTCTTAGAAAATCTCATCATATTACTTATCAGCACCTTTATGTATTAAACAATATGTCTTGAGATTCCTTAAGAATACAGATATTAGCCTCAATTACTTTGAAGACTGTGTTGGCAGTGCATTTAGCCAATAATATATCAGTACATGTTCAAAATCTAATGCTGTTAGAAAATAATATAACTTGAAGGCAAACTTGAGTTGCTGAACTTTCATTTCCTTAAGTTAGAAATTAGAAATGTTTTCTGCAGGTGTACACACTCAGCCGTATTTTCTTATTAAATGAAAATGGGCAAGAGCTTGAACTACCCCACCCCCCACTTTGTGCACTTGATTATGGTTTTTCTTTCTGTTGGTTTGTTGCTGTAAGTTTTCTGTTCATTGGTTTCTTGCTATTTTGACTTTCACTTAAAAGTGATTGGGAGCTGGGTGTGGTGGCGCACGTTTGTAATCCCAGCATTTGTGAGGCTGAGACCGGAGGATCCAGATTTGTGGCCAGCCTCAGCTACCTAGTGAGGCACTCTGCCTGGTTTCAAAATAAAGAATAAAAAATAGGGCTGGGGGTATAGCTCAAAGGTAGAATGTCCCTGAGTTCAATCCCTAGTACCGCAAAAAAAAAAAAAAAGTGATTGGGTAGGTAGTTTTTTTTTTTTTTCCTCTTGGAATAACTCTTATCAGGAAAGTCTACATTTAACTTCTGAGCTAAAGAAAATACATGATAAGCCAACATTACTGATCAATATAAGTTTATATCTTCACCCAAAAGCTCTCACTTAAATGGGGGGACTCTCTCCTCTGACTTTCCACCAACCTGATGGCAGCTAGAGGAAAGCAGAGGGGCTCAGCGCCGATGTTTGGGGTAACAATTCCATCTCTGCATCTGGTTCTGTCTTCACCTCGAACATCTGCTAACACCGGGTCTCCTACGCCCTGCTCCAATTGCTATGAGGGGAACCAAAGAAATAGAGCCCTTTCTCACAGTGCACTGAAGTGGATAACTCCAGGTAATTAGATTGGAAAAATGCTTAAGGATTCCTTGAAGCACAGCTTCATACAATGCTGCACAGCTATTGATTACCAGAAAACCATCAACAGGAGAGAAGCAGATGTGCTACAAATACACCTTGAGTGATTAACGTAGACTAAGGGCCAGGACATCAAGTTGGCTCTTAATTTCATTCAAAACTGTCTGAATCTGTTTAAATTGGTGCCTGACATGTTCTGTTATCCCATCTGCATGCTTTAAACCAAATTTTACGCGGGGAGTACTGAAGAACATTTTATTTGAAGTGAGCCTCTGAAGTAAATTTCCCAGGAAAAGTATCTCTGCGATGATTGCTTAAAATTAGATAGAAATTCTTGTCTGCCTACCATTACCGGAGGATAATGAGTACCAATAGGAAAGGTAATCTTGTTAAAGCCTGTCACCCCGTGATGTCAAAGCAAGCAACACTGGCATAAGGCTTTCCACTTCTACTAATGGCTATGTATCTTAGGCTGTCAAACAACATTAGCTCCGTTTCAGAATCACTTTCTCGTATACCGCATTATCTAAGGTTTGATTTAAATATTTTATTGACTTTCTGAACCCAGTCTCTGAGTTCTTTTACTCTCACCACCTAAAGTAGAAGCTTGAGCTTGACTTTTTCTTCCTTCTCTCCGTTCATAATCATTGTTCTTGCATACGTCTATTCTACTCTGCCTTCCTAATACCATTAGATGTAATTCTACAGTAAATTCTCAGTTCTAAGCTGCTTGCATGACAAAGTCTTCTAATAGTCCCGTGCTTTCAGAGGTGACTTCATCAAATCCCGTTGCCATGCTGACAAGGGAGAAATGGGTTTCATTTTTTTTTTTTTTTTTAATAATCTGTCCAGGTGCCATTTGTTTAGTCATTTTGTAATTTAAGACATAATTATTGATCCATTGATTTTGTAATTTCTGGAAGTCAGATTTATTTTGTAAAAGGAAGGGAGAGATGGAGAATTCAACAAACAAATTCAGGTTTGATTAAGGCTGTTTACAACATAAAATTCTATTACTTGAAACTGGTTTATATATTTCTTTTTTATTTAATCTTTGAAATCTCTCCAACTCTGTGCACTGCACTGCCCCCAATGCACACATAACTACCTCCCCAAGCTTGAAGCACAGGCACCAGAAATCTAATCTGCTCTAATCAACATTACTTTCATTCTTGCTGTTACTTCTGTGATTCTTGCAATGTTCTTTCCTGCTTGTTTTATCCTTTCTGCTTTAGATATCGTTCTTTAACACAGAAAGCTGTCTTTAACATAACAGTCTAGAAAGATTTATCTTAAAAAATAATATTTTTAAAAAAGAAAAATGCTTCCTTTGATATTAAAAGGTGTGCGTTCTTTAGCACTACATTTGCCCTTAAGTATTATAATTAACACCTCAATCTAACTCCTTGTGGTTGCAATCTACTTGAGAACAGATACTATTATTAATTATCCTTTTTTTTCTTATTTTCTAGTGATGTGCTTGACACAGGGTAGAGATTTGACAAATTTTCCCAGTTAAATAATGGGGGCAGGCAAAGTATATTTTTTGTATTTTCAAGGTGACTTTTAATTGATTTAACCTGGGCATAATGTTACATGATAAAAGAATAAGACTGAATAATTGCTTTTGTAAAAACCACATTATACATTAAAGTTGTATATATTTATATCCTGAAAGAGCCAAAAATATAGTAACTTCAGCAATCACGGGGGTGATAGGAAAATATTTTATACATTTGGAAAGCAACTGGTGACAGATTGATGCATTTCCTTAAAAAAAAAAGAAACTTGGTTGATTTGTCAACCTAATATATTAAGCAATTAAAATATTGATTTCAGTAGACCCTTACTTTTCTATATCAATAGTATATGATTGTATATTCTCTATTTACCTTTCCCCTATTGATGATTACATTATCACACAATTTTTTTTTTCTTTTTTTTTTTTGTACTGGGATTTATTTATTTTTGAAACACAATTGCAGAGCGTCTGCTTCACTAAGTTGCTGGGGCCGGGGAACCTGCATTCCTCCTGTCTCATCCTCTCAAGTACTGGGATTACAAACTTGTGCCACCAGGCCAGGCGATCACACAGCTTTAAGTGGCATCTATCCCTGAACATTTCCAAATGTACAGCTTCTCCTTCAACCTCTCCCAATTTATTTATTTATTTATTTATTTATTTATTTTTTGCGGTACTGGGGATTGAACTCAGGGGCGGTCTACCTCCGAGCTACATCCCCAGCCCTATTTTTTATTCTTTATTTTGAAACCGGGTCTCACTAAGTTGTGGAGCGCCTCACTAGGTAGCTGAGGCTGGCTGAGAACCCAGATCCTCCGGTCTCAGCCTCCTAAATGCTGGGATTACAAGCGTGCACCACCATGCCCGGCTCTCTCCCAATTTATATATGTTCCAATTGTATACGCAACTACTTATTTAACATCCCCATTGAATTTCCAATAAGTCATTCAAACTTCATTAAAACTTAACTCTGGATCTTCCCCTACAGTCATGCATGCGTTGGTTATTAATTTTCCATAATCTAAAAATTCAAATAATAGCCCATATGTATTAATTATTAAGTTAATTAATGCCAGCTTAATTTTTCCAGATGCGCAGGCTAAGACACATGAGCGCCATTTTGATTCCTCACTCTCTCGTCCATTTCCCATGTTAAGTGTCATCAAAGAGCAGGGCTTCCCTCTAACACCTTCTTAGCCCACCAGAGACTCTCCTCTAGCACAACAGAGTTCCGCTCTTCCCAGATTTTGTCCTCTCTCAGTCGTCTTTCCTTACCACTGTTAGAATGTAAGTCTGCTTCGGGCGCCCCAGGCTGAACCCTCAGCCATGAGGCCCCAATAAAAGACGCTGCCTGAATGTTGCTGGTTCGAACCTCTTTTATTATCTCTCTCTCTTTCTGGGATCAAGAGCATTGCACAAGCAATAACAAACACAGTACAGAAGTTGTCTTTCCAAACAGTGCTTTTCCTACAGACTTCCAATAACCCCTCTCTCTAGCAACCCGTCTTCCACTAGCAACCCACAATCTTTCTTCCCAGGACTTCCCCAGCAACCCGGCCAACCTCTTCCCAACCGCTTCTTCTTCCCAACCACTTCCTCCCAGAACTTCTCCCAGCAACTTCCCAACAACTCTTTCCCCAGTAACAACTCTCTCCAGCAGCCGCCCCAACAACCACCCAGTCAGCCAACTACTCCCTACATGGGAGAGGTGGAGGCTCTTAAAGCCTTGCAGGGCCTAAGCCACGAGGCGTCTCATACAGCTCTCACCTGGGCCGGCCACGAGCCGGCCGTGCTGGTGCATGCGCTCTGGCGTGGGGCAGCCCTAGAATGTTTTCCACCTGCAGCCGCTTCTGGCACTCTGCCAGGCGCCATCTAGAGGCGAGGTCTAGCCGGCCGGACTAGGCCCCCGACAAGTCTGCTCCTGATCACATCTCTGAAAACCCCAGTGTTTTCCCAGGTCACCCAGTTACACACGGGCTTGCAAGCCTCTAGCCCACCAGCTCCCTGCTAATGTTCTGACTTTATTCTCTCCCTGTTCTGGCCACTCCCTTGTGTCTCCGCAAACACTGGCACATTTCCACATTAGAATAGTAGCACCTGCAATTTCTCTGCTTGGAATACTCTCTGATCACTACCTAGACTGTTTTGTTGTATTTTTTTTTTCAGTTCTTTACTCTCAAGTCGCTTTCTCAGCAGCACTGCGGTGAGCATCCTACTTAAAACGTGAGCTGCCTGTCTGCATTTGTTGCCTGTTTTACATTTCTCCATGCAGATCATCACCAATGCTCATGGTTTGCACATCACTTTTATTTATTTATTTATTTATTTGGAGGGGAATACTGGGGTTTGAATCAAGGGGCATTCTACCTCTGAATTATACACCCAGTCGTATATTATTTCTTATTTTGGAGCAGGATCTCACAAAATTGCTGAGGGTCTTGCAAAGATACTGAGGCTGGCCTTGGAAAGCTGAAATATGATCCACCATATCTCAGTTTTCCAAGTACTGAGGTTACAGGCATGTGCCACCACACTCACACACTCACACACTTTATATATTATTTTCACCCCGTCATCTGTAAAGCTCGGAATTTTTATTTGCATTATTCATTTCTACAGTCCCAGCACCTGAAGCTCTAACCAAGTGATCAATAAATACCTTTGAGTAAGAAAAGGAATGAATAAATAGATAATGAGATCTCTCTCTCTGTCTCTCTTTCTCTCTCTCTCTCTCTCCCCCAGTCTCTCTGACACACACACACACACACACACACACACACACACACACACACACACCCCTTCTGAAGTGTTAATATCTCCTTTGTATAATTTGGACCAGAAGTGAATGTGGAATCAAATAAAATGGTCCCAATGATCATACTGGCTTTGAAGAAGGAGAGTTTCCTTCTAAGTCACAGAGATTCTTAAATAAGCAAACATTTTAATATTGCTGAACACTTTCAAAGATATCTATTCTAATTATAAATTTCTGCCTCTTAGAATTGAATTGATAATGTCCATTGATTGATTCTCTCATATTTGTTGATATTAATATGACAAGAACCTTACCTTGATTATCTATGATATCAATAGTGGACTTCTTCCTTAGAGAGGTTTTTTTCTTATTTTTCTGATGCTTGAAAATTATATAAGAATTACTGTGATATCTGATCTTTAAAGATTTAACAGAATTCTCTCTTGAGAAAAGTAAGCCCAGTTTTTGTATAAAGTTCTTGCACTACCTTCTCAATTACTTCCTGATAAGTTAGTTTACATTTTCTATTTTTCCTGGAGACAATTTTGTTAAAATTTTTTAGAATATTATATATGTATAAATGTCTGGTTCAAATTCATTTGCACATAATGAATATTACTCTTTTAATTCACTGATTTCTATTTTGGTAATTTTCCTTCATCAATTCTTACATAATATAACTATACATTATTATTATTAATTATTATTAATATTATTATTATTTTGCATTAGGATTCCTAATAGTTTTTCTATTTACTGATTTTTTAAGTAAAACTTAAAAACATAAGGTACCTTTTACTGAAAATCTTTTAATGGTAAAATTAGTCAGCCACAAAAAGTGAAAAATTAGATGTTCTCCCTAATATGTGGAAGCTAGCAAGAAAATGGGAGGTAGGAGGGACTCCAGATAAAGAAGGAGCAAGCTTAGATGAGTAAAGAAGGTGACCTAACTGAGCGAAATGGAAGGGGGAAGAGGGAAACACCCTAATGCAAATGATGTATATTAAAAATTTTAGAAAAGTCAATCATTATGCTGAACATGAGGAGGACGGAGAGGGGAGGGAATGGGGTAGGAATTGGGGAAGGGCTAAATGAGTGCTGTGTGCATCCTTTACCATCTTGTGCTTCATCAAGATGTATGATTACAATGCACCAATAAATTAAAAAAAAAAAAAGATTCTGTTAGCTGCTAGGCAGATGCTTTAAGGGGCAATCACCAGTGTTTGTGGGAATGGGGCAGAGAAAGCTGCTGTGTCCTTAAGTGACTATTAAATTCCTTCTCCTTTCAAACTTTGCTCATTACCATACTAAATTATCTGCCCAAAGCCTTCCCTGCCACTATATTTTTTTTTTTCCACATGTGACGTATGACCTCAAACTGAGCCTGCTCCTGCTCTGGAATGTGCCACCTGTACACGTGATGATGAGTTTTTTCTAGATTAATATGCAAAAGTTTCCCCAATAGAAGTCTCTTGATTTCTTTGTTCAGGGAGACAGCGCTTTGAGAGTTAACTCCAGTGCCATTCTTTCTTCACTCTTTCTTCTCCTACTTACACTTGATCAGCTCTCTGTTCACCAAGGAACAAGCCCATTGCATTGGGTCGAAACTTGAGGGTGTGATTATTTGAAATGCATACCTACAGGATAACTAAAGTGGGAGACTAGGCCTTGAGAAGAAATCCCAAATTACTGTTGGCTTTATTTTCTACTAGAAGTGATACAAGATATACATTTTATATGGTGCCATTCTGAGAACTCTCTCTCATATTAATCAATTCTTTTGTTGTTGTTGTGGTACTGGGGATTGAACCCAGGGGCATTCTACCTTCAAGATATACCCCTAGTCCTATTTTTTATTCTTTATTTTGAAACGAGGTCACACTAATTTTCAGAGAGCCTCACTAAGTAGCTGAGTTTGGATTCTCAGGTCTCAGCCTCCCAAATACTGGGATTACAAGTGTGTGTCACCACACCCACCTTCAGTTATTTTTTAGAATGCTCATTTTTCATATTTCTTAAGAAATGATAAATTTAAGCACACATTTTAAGGAAAATACAAAGTATAATACTTGATATATGTTATTTTAAACTCTATTCATAGCTTTTACTCCTATGACTTAAAGTTACTCCATTGTGAGACATTCTTATGTTTTCCTCTCTGAATGTTTTATTATAATTTTAATACAATAAATATAAAATGTCATTTAAAAATTTGTGATCTAAACATGTATGATCCATACTTTGTTAAAGAAAAATGAAATATTAGTAAATTCAAATAAAATTATAAGCTAAAGTGGTATCCATTTTAATTTTTAAGTTTTCTTTTTTAACATATATATTTAATATATAAAAATCCATTCAACGTTATCAGATATGTATATCTTTAAAGTACTTTAATAAATTGCGGCTAGTTGAGTTTTTAATTAAACATTTATAAAGTAGAATTTGATGCTTCGTTTTATATGGTTCCCAAATACAAAGCAACTGCATGGTTTATACATATTTTTGAATGCTAATTTCGTATTTCTAATGCCTTTAGCTGGTTTAAAGTTTTGCAATTCCTTTTATCCTATTAATATGTTGGGCTGATATCTTCAAAACTTCAAAGATGCTATTTTGTCAATATTTGTAGAGCATCTCCAATTGTAGTGTGATATTTAATCATGGATTTAGACCAATTCTTGACATATTTATGACTCCAATCAGCTTAAATTTTATCTGCTCTTCTGGAATAAAGCCATTTAGCTACAAAAGAATCAAGCAGTTTGAAGATTAACAAACAGTATGTGTTCTTTTAGTAATATAGCTTAAAGTGTTCCTATTGTGAGGGAAAATACAAAGCAAAAAAATCTTTGAGATGCAACCAGCCATCAAAGGCAATACACAATATGCACGAAAGTCCTCATAATTCATTTATTTTATTGCTCTTGGTTGTGTTCTTCTTTACGTTTTTTGTCATACTCAGCTGAATAAGGTTAATATGAAGAGAAGAAAGATTAAAATTGTTTTGAATAATGATTATCAGTTTCACAGCTCCTGACCATCCTTGAAGTCCTTGTGTTGTGCTCTTGAATAAGGTCTCCAAAGAATAAAATAAGAAATTCAGGTGTTTAAACATTTTCACACAAGCTATTCTTTATCAGAATAACCTACATTAAAAAGGGAACATTATATTCTTGAAAAATGTAGGATTAAAAATTCAGAAGTGTCACTTTTATTTTAGAAGTGTTACATAAAAATCACAAGAGGCCTTTGTTTGGGACTAAGCTCCTACACTAGATTCCATCATACAAAGCTAAAAATCAAAATGGAGGAACTCAAGGTATGGCTGCATACCATCAAGCTGAAGCTGTTCATTTGAACTTTTGAGAAATCATGAATGCAGTCAAATTTTCCAAACAGATAGTTTTTGTCATGATAATGAAGTTAATCTTTATGCAAGAGAAGTGCCCTGATGGTAACTAATCTCTTATTTTACTATTATTCTGTCTCCTAGTTACTGCTTTACAAGGAAAGTAACCAAAATGACCATTTCATTTTGTTCTTTTCTTTTTTGCTTTCTTCAGCTTTTCTCTGTCTTTAAAACCAAGCTCTAGAATAGATACTAATTAAAATGCTTATTCAATTTTATGGAATGAAGTGTTGCCTTGTTGGGGTGATGGGCCCGTTCCTCAACCCAGGAACTTAGGATCAGGAGTTCTTGGCTAATGTGAGGGAAACGAATTTCCCCAGGCACCAGTCAGAGACAAAGACAGAGGTTTATTTAGGAAAGTAGAAGATACACACTCAAGTGAGAGTGTGAGCCATCTCAGGAGGGAGAAAGACATTTTGGGGAGTACAGGGCTCTTTTTCTTACAGGGGACTTTCAGGAGGGGTGGGCTAGAGGAGGTGTGTGAGAATGATCTCAGTCCCGTAGTCCCCAAGGCGGTTTATGGTGGTCTGGTAGTCTGGTCAGCTTTCGGGAGGATGATCTAAGTCCAGTAGTTCTGAAGCAGTTTATGGTTGTCCGGTGGTCTGGTCAACTTATTTATTTATTTATTTTCATTGGAGCTTTGTAACCATAGCAAATTGAAGTCCAGGGTGATGGAGGCATCCATGCCCATCGTACTCATTTAGTCCTCCCCCGGTTCCCTGGCTCAGCACTGTGATTGGCTTTGTAACTGGGTGTACATACATCATGACCATGGAGGCGTTTCCCTCTTCCTCCCTCCAAAATCTCTCATTAGGTCCCCTTCTTCATTCATCCAAGCTTCCTCCTCCTTTGTCTGGAGTCCCTCTTACATCACAATTCCTCCCTAGTTTCCGCATATAAGGGAAAAACATCCGACTTTTCACTTTTGTGACTGACTAATCTCACTTAGCATGATGTTTTCCAGTTCCATCCAGTTCCCTGCCAATCACATAATTTTGTTCTTCTTTTATGACTGAGTAGAATTCCACTGTGTACATATCCCATAGTTTTGTAATCCACTCATCTATTGATGACCATCTTGGCTGTTTCTGTAGTTTGGCACAGCTAATAACTATAGCTATAGTTATTGTACAGCTATAAACAGATACACATGCATTGCTCTGGTAGTTTGGTTTCCATTTTTGTGGGTAGATATCCAGGAGTGGTGTTGCTGGGTCATATGTAGGTTCATTCCCATTCTTCTGAGGATCCTCCACATTGTTTTCCAAAACGGTTGCACTAATTTGCAATCTTACCAATAGTGTATCAGAGTTCCTACTTCTTCACATCCTCACCAGCATTTGTTATTTGTTATTGTTTGTATTTTTAATTATTCCCATTTTAATTGGGGCTAGGTGAAATCTCACAGTAGTTTTGATTTGCATCTCTCACATTGCTAATGAGCTGAACATTTTTTCATACATTTATTTGCCATCTGTATTTCTTCTTCTGTGAAGTATCTATTTAGTTTACTTGCCTATTTTTATTGTTTTATTTATTTAATTTTTTTGGGGGGGGGCAGTGAGTTTCCTGTATATTCTAGGTATTAGTCCTCTATCAGAAAATAGCTGGCAAAAATCTGCTTCCATCCTGTCAGCTCTCTTTTGAGGTCCTTGATAGTTTCCTTTGATGCACAGAAGCTCTTCAGTTTAAGTCAATCCCACGTATTCTTGTGCCTTGGGGGTCTTGTTGAGGAGGTTTTTACCCCTACCTTATATGTTGGAGTGCTGGACCTATGCCTTCTTG
This sequence comes from Graphiurus murinus, assembly GCA_004027655.1. NCBI lineage: Eukaryota > Metazoa > Chordata > Mammalia > Rodentia > Gliridae > Graphiurus > Graphiurus murinus. The sequence goes on along the minus strand of PVLC010004853.1, from coordinate 31,194 downwards.
TAGTAACTGCAAGGTCTCTGGTCTAATTTCCAGTCTTTGGTCTTGAATTGATTCTTATGCAGGATGAGAAAGTGGAGTTTATTTCCATTTTTCCGCATATGGATAACCAGTTTTGCTAAAACCATTTGTTGAAGATGCTATTTTATTCCAGGTATGTTTTTGGCCTCCTTGTCAAAAATTAATTGACTGTAAGTGTGTGGATTTGTTTCTGAGTCTCTTATTCTGCTCCATTGTTCTATGTGTCTGTTTTTGTGCCAATACTATGCTGTTTTTATTACTATGGCTCTGTAGTATAGTTTGAAGTCAGGTATTGTGATGCTTCCTGCAAAGTTTTTGTTACTGAGAGTGATTTGGGCTATTCTGCGTATTTTGTCATTTCAAATGAATTTAAGGCCTTATTTTTTTTTCTATATCTGTGAAGAATGACCCTGGTATTTTACTGGGTATTGCATTGAATCTGTAGATCACTTTTGGAAGAATGACTATTTTGCTGACATTTATTCTGCCTATCCAAGAGCATAGGCGGTCCTTCCAACTTCTAAGATCCTCTTGACTTTCTCTGTTCATTATTAGAGTCCTTAGGCTGATGGAGGTCTTCATTATCTGATTAACTGGACAGTGGCCTAAAATTGAGGGTTTTTCAAGATAGTGTGCCTGTCTTATTAACAATGTAAAGGGCAATTACAGTCTTTTCCAGTAAACTTTAATATCTACAGATTTCTCAGAAATTTGGGAGAGACAAGCCTTGGAAAAAGAACTGCTTTGGGGAATAAAGGTTGAACCATTTTAGCATCAGGTTCTTATATTAAAGTTATATTTTACTTTCCTTCCTGTCTGTCTTCTTTCTACCTATTTATTTCTTCTGTTCTACATCAGCCTGATTCTAGATTTACAAAACAAAGCCACATAAAATCTTTAAGCTAACTTGTCTTGATGTTTTCAGGAGATCAGAATTGTATATTATGAAGGAGAGGGAGAAATAAAAAATCCAAGGTGAGATTGTGCTTGCAAAGGTTTTGCCAGGTGGAACTTATTCATATTATTTTCAATCTTGGAAGTTCTCTGGAGAGTATAAATCAGGCATAGGGCACCATAAAGGGAAAGCAAGCTTTGGAGATTCACATTTGAGCACATAAAATATTTGTAAATTTGGAATATACAAATTCATTCATGAGTATTTCAAATTGTGGAAACTACTTTCTACAATTATGGTAGCTATACTACTGGAGTATGGTACAATAGCCACAGAATAGAAGACCTATTCCAAGTATTGTCTTAAAATAAAATTTAACACTTTAATACCTTTTAACCTTTGACCTCCTTTTTTTTTTTTTCTTCATAATTTGCAGGTTTCTAAATCAGGACTCTTCAAGTTACACTGCAGGGAAAGAAAGAGCCCCTGCTTCATTACATGTTTCCCAACAGAGAAGAATTTGATGAAGCAGCTCCTTCTTTCTTTCCTTCCTTCCTCCCTCCTTTTCCTTCCTTTCTCCCTCCCTCTCTCCTTTCTTCCTTCCTTCTTTTCTCTTTCTTTCTTTCTTTCTTTCTTTCTTTCTTTCTTTCTTTCTTTCTTTCTTTCTTTCTTTCCTCTCCTTTTTTTGTGGTACTTGGGACTAAACTCAGGTGCATTCTGCCTTTGAATTATACCCCAGTCCTTTTTATTTATTTATTTATTTAGAAACAAAGTCTTGCTAAGTTGCTGAGGCCTTTCTAAATTGCTGAAGCTAGTCTCAAACTTAAAATCCTTCTATTTCAGACTTCCAAGTTCTGGGATTACAGGCACCTGTTTTTGTCAAAATTTCAACCTAGAAGTGACAGGAACTTCTGTTTCCATTTCAAGGCCCAAATGAGCGACTTGAAAGCATTCAATTTCAAATGTAATGAAAGAGCAATCACATAACAACAGTGATAGGAAATACTTGTGAGAGAACAGGCACCTTCCATGGAATATGAAAATGTAGAAAAGTGTTAAAAATAAATACCAGGTATAGAAATGATCCATAAATGTGCAATTAAAAAATTGTAAATATGCCATGTGGCACAAACCTGCAATGCAAATACTTGAGAGGCTAAGACAAGAGAATCACAAACTGGAGGCCAGCTTGGGCCACTTAGAGAAGTTTCAAAATAAAAAATAAAATAAAATAAAAGGGCTGGTCTATAAAAAAGATGACTCAGTTATGAAATGCCCTCTGGGGTTCAATTCTCAGTATCCTCCCCCCAAAAAAAATTAATTAAATATGATAGCATCTCAATTAAGTATTTCAGATACCATAAAGATAGTTGCAAAATAAGGTAAAAATTAACAGTGTAACTTTAAAAATAAAACAAATTTTATCTCAAGTAAATGCTGTGTTTTGACCTTCTAATCATCAATGCACTTGTCATATGAAAATATTTTCATAAATGTCTAGATGATTTCATCCACCTATATAATACTCTCTTTACATGAATCTGCATCTGAATTATCATTTGGACATAAGTTCTTCTTTCTTCAGAACTAGAAGAGAGGATCAGGACTGTAGGGATAATAGTAAAAGAGGTGGCTACAAGGAATCTGTTCTTTAACGCAGATTGTTGTAGCCAACGAAATAGTGCTGTCTCTATGACAATGCTTGTTGCTTCTTGCATTTCCAACGATCTCAGATTCAGGCACATCACTGCCTGCCGCCTCACAGGGTAGCACCGTGCAATCAGGGCACAATGATGCCAGATGTATTTTGACTTCTGAATAGACTGTGTAATTAGGTTTGGCATGAATTGCTGTAAAGTATCTTTTCTCACACCAATGAAGAAAACAAACCCAATATTTTAGTGAAATGCATCCATACTCTTCAATAATATAAGCATTAATAGAAAAATTCTTTTGATCGGTTTAAGCATATTCAGTTATTATCTTCTGAATACTTAATTCAGAAAAGCAAATTTTAGTTACACTTATCTTGTATGTCAGTGTAAGGAAGTTTCTGTAATTGAACACACACAAAAAGAATTTTGTGAATCTTATTAGACAAGAAAGTCATCAAGAGGTTAGTCTGATTTTAATTTTTATAAAAATACAAGTATAGAAATAGGTCAACCTAAAGCCATTTTCTTAAATTAGAATATCTGAATCAAAATTATTAAAAATGTTGAACTGAAATATGAGTGTTTGGAATTTGAGTAAGTTGAATCCTCAAAATATTTAGAGATAATAAAAAAATTCTTCGTGATTGTTATTTCTATCTGAAAACATCAAATGAATAGCTATTCCTTCCTTCCTTTCTTTCTTTTATTTCATTCCCTTCTCCTTCCTTCCTTTCTTTTCTTCCAGGTTTGGAAATAACTTCAGCGCTTTAGCAGTGGTAAATTATGTTGCTTTCCCAAAAAGTAAACTTTTCTTGGATGCCACTGTATAGAATTTTGAACACAGTTGTTCATGCTGGTTTTTCTTAAGCTGAACGATGTCACTGCCAGGTCTTAAACACATGGCGCAGAGTGCCACGGAGAACAACTCGCCCAAAATCTGTCAAGTCAGGCAGAGCATGGGCAGTGCCCAGAATCCAAGAAAAATACTGTAAAGGTCAGGACAGCAGCTAGCTGCAAATGCAATGCATGGAAATTAACTTCCAAGGAATGCAAAGTACCCTTCTGTCTTTCAACATATAGGAAAAAAATCAGCGCTTTTAGCCCCTCAGAAATTAAAATGAATATTGATTGCTTAGTTACTCACTTTAGGTAGTGTTATGACTCAATAATAATGCCATACTATAATTAAAGGGACGCCATGATCAATTTCTGTTTCAGAATTACCGGAAAGTTTTCCAGGTACTTAACACCTAGAAAGATATTTTTAGTTAAAAATGCATAGTAAATGAATCTTAACATATTGAGTACCTGAGAGATTAATGATTTCTCTAGCATCATAATCAGTAGAGAAGAGGTATGCTAAGATTGAAAATAAGATTTTATGTCACCATATAGGAAAACAGAATTTAATTTCTAGTCTCTATAAGGGGCAAAGCTGCAGTAATCTTTTATTTCTTCCCTCTGCAATATAAACAAGGAAGAAATGACATATTTTTTAAGCTGCATATTTACAAGCAAAAATAATAGACAGGATCAAAGTCTTTCTTTTGTTGTAGCTGTTTCTCAACTGGGTACTAGCAAACAAGATAGGAAATAGCTAACGAAGATTGAAATACATAGGATTAAGCTAGGGAAAAATTGGTAAGGCAATCTTAAATAAATGTAACAATTGAAACTCACTTTAAAGATGCCTTCATGTAGCAAACACTGAGATTTCCTTCCGTATCATGATTTTCAATGGTTCAAATAACATTTTATTTATAACATAAACAGGACGTGGTGCCCATTTTGTGATATTTCTCCTTTTACATGTGTTCCAACTCCTACTAGATTTTTAATGTCTATCTATCATTTATTTGAGATCTCATTTCCCAGAAGGACCAAGTTATAATGAAATATTGTCCATTGGGTTTCCTGGTATGTTGCTGAGTGTGACTGAGAGCATAGACAATTCCTATGACACCTTCAAAGAAATATACTGGACTGGCACAAAGTCAGAATGACAAAATTGGAAGATACTATAATAAACATGTTCTTATTTTTAAAAAGACACACGTTTTGCATGTTTTTCTAATTGGACTTTCTGCCAATTAGTGAAATTTAAAAGCGATTTTGAAATGAAAATAATAGTTATTAAAATTAATAGTAGGAAAGGTGGTAAGTAGTGATTTTCGCATATATGTTGCAGGAAGCTTGGTCCCCAACAAAGAATAAGAGACAGAGGCTGGAGTAGGATACAGCAGGTCTCTTTATTCAGCAGTGAAGCTCAGTGAGCAAAGTTCCATGTCTGAACCTGGAATGGTATCACCATACAGATTATATAGTCCCTGGGGGTGGGTTTTGACTGGATCAGTAACAGGCATGGGTACCAACACAGGGGCTTGGGTCAGGTTTCGTTTCCCGTTCCTGAGCTAGATTTCCTGTATTCGCTTTCATGAGGTTGGGACTGGGTGGCGCCATCTTGGTAGAGCTAGCTGCCTTCCCTTGTGGTCTTAGGTGCTGGGTGAGGCACTGCTTGTTCACTTCAGAGGGGCCTGCAAAGAAAGCTTGATTTTCCTATCCTGTCCCTAGGCTTTTAGCAAAGAGTTGTCTGTCTTCAAAGATTTAGCAGGGCTCCTGCTTCATTTACATGTGTTAAAAATGTAAGCTAATACACAATAGCTTTATTTACTTCAGTAGATATTTTCTCTTTTTTCATTAGAATTGCTTCCAATAAATCTATTGAATTTCATTACATCTTTCAGTGAACAGGACATCATATTCATTAACTGACTAAGTGACTTGTATTTACAAATATGGAGAGAAATTGGTTTCAATTTTTAGATACTATTTGATATTTAAAATTTTAAACAATGTGACATTACAAATTTATTTTAATGAAATATTTCTGTGAGTGAGACTTGTGTTTGAATTAGAAATGAACATTGCCAGAAGTGACTTTTTTTTTTTTTTTTTCTAGAAATAGACACAGTTGGCTTTAAAAATCACATTTTCTTTTTTCAGGTCTCAGGAGTTTAACTTTCAATGAAGAGACAATAATTTTTGTATTTTGAACATCAGAATAAGATTAATAAGCTAGTATCATCTAGCTTTCTACTAAATATTTAAATAAATTTTCAAAGCAGTGCATGGCTATTCTAGCAATGGAAAAACAAATAGCTTCCTGGAAGAATTCAAGGGACAACATCACTTTTGAAAGACTCAAGAGTAATCAAGCAGAAATAATGTAATCATATGAATTTATGGATTAAATTAGTATGTTTTTAAAATTACTTATTTTAACTAACCTAATTAAATGGACCATGTTTATATCTATGAAATTTGCCAGACTTTAAAACCTCAAATAACCCTTAAAAAAGCCTTTTTAAATATAGCTTTTAATTCGCCAGGTGTGGTGGTGCACACTTATAATCCCGGTACTTGGGAGGCTGAGATAGGAGGATCACAGGTTCGTGGACAGCCTCAGCAAGTAGTGAGGCTCGCATTGACATAGTGAGACCCCGTTTCCAAATAAGAAATAAAATCAGGCTGGGGGTGTATCTCGAAGGTAGAATTCCTCTGAGTTCAATCCCTAGTACCACATACACACACACATACACACAAACACACACACACACGAAATATATATATATATATATATATATATATATATATATATATACATAGATTTTAATTCTTCTCAGTTATACTGTCTATTATGTTAATATGTAATGTTGAAGTCTATATATTAATTTGACCAATAAATGTTTTCATTGATAAATTATTAAAGATTCTGATAGTTAATCTTAAATTGAAAAATACATTAATTAAAATTCTGTCTTAAAGCCTTGTTCCCATCTTGCTGCTTCGAGGGGCAGTAGAAACTTGGCCTAGTGAAAGGTTTGAGGACATTGGGAACATGACCTCAGAGGAGACTGTTGGAGCCAGTTTCTTCGTCTGGCTCCTTTCTTTTTCCTGGCAGCAATGAGGTAGCAGCTCGCACTAGTTATCTGCTCCCCATCATGATGTGCTCTGTTTCCACACACCCTAAGCAATGAGGACATTTGGTCATGGAATGAAACCTTTGAAAGCATAAGACAAATTAAACCTTTCCCTGTGTTCATTTGAGCACCTCAGGTCTTTTGTCATAGTAAAGGAAACCTGACTAACACATAGAAAAGTCAAATATACTTAAATATGGCAAACCTTTGTTCTTTAGGAATCATTGCATGAAAGAGCAGCATGTCTGACATACTCATTTTTTTTTCAAAGCATCTATTTTCTTTTAGTATGCTATTAGTAAGACTTATAGTTTGCATATAAGTATGTCCAAAAAGAAATTTTTAAAAACTCAGAGTACACAAAGAGTGATTAATGCCCTTTCTTCTCACCCTTCTGTGTGCTCATTAATTATACTCCTGTATAAACTCTATTCTTCAGGATTTTTTTTGTCGTTGTTAAATTATCATGTGTATCTGTTGAGGATACAGAGATGAGCGGTTTTTCTATCAAAACTCTCAGATACAGGTGTGACTATGCTGGTACCATGTATGCAACGACCTCTCAAGTACAGAGATAGAGATGTTGGTTATACATGAGTCACATCAATTGTGAAATAACAACAAAGGCATGGAAGCTCTAGGAGTCTCTTTCTGGTTCATTGAGTCATGGAAAAGTTGAAGGGGTTTATTCAAAAAGTTCCCTCCCTCCCCCCACTTTCCAGCTACTTCATTTGTTTGTCCTTTTTTTTTTTTTTTTTTTTTTTTTTTGTGGTACTGGGGATTGAACTCAGGGGCATTCTACCTCCGAGCTATACCCCCAGCCCTATTTTTTATTCTTTATTTTGAAACAACCCCTCACTAAGTTGCGGAGTGCCTCACTAGGCAGCTAAGGCTGGTGGAGAACCCGCATCCTCTGATCTCAGCCTCCCAAACGCTGGTATTACAAGCGTGTGCCACCACGCCTGGCATTGTTTATCTTTTTGCAACAGCTAATATTTATACCACCTTAAATAATAAAACATCAGTTTGGAATCAAAAGCTCAAGGCATTATGTGTTCAGGAAATCCCAACTTTGCCTGATAATTCTATCACAGCAGGCATGAATATGTACTAAAATTCTTAAAGAGAATAGATAAAAATAAAAGCAAATGACCAAAGAGAGCAACCAGCAGGGTCCCTAGAAGGCCCATTATCTCTCTGTTAAGATGCAAGTCATGTTCCCAAAAGCTATTCTTAAGAGTGACTTACATTCAATAATACTTTCAATGTGCGTTTAAAATTGTTATTTTCTACTATTGCCACTGATTTCAAATGTAAAGCTAGAAAGTATAAAAAAATCATAGGAAGAGTTTCTCTAAATGTCTTAATATTTTAGAATATGTATCTGTGTTTGGAATAAGGTATTTAAATACTATTTTTAGTAAAACAAAATAGTGCTTTAAATGTGCATGATTTAGCAATAAGCTTGAATTTATGAGTTTTCAAAATAGGAAAATATCAGAAATTATTATGTTACCTAATTTAATTAAATTTAATTGACTTTGTGTATCTAAAGTTAAGTATTATAAGTATGTTGAAGGAAATGGATTAAAATGAGATTAATAACAAGGCGTTTAATATTTAACTTTTTCTTCTCATTTGTAATCCATGAGGAGACACCTTTACTCCAGCTTACTCAGCTGGTTGGGTTGTGCTACTTTTTACTCAGATACATAATTGGAGAGAGAGAGAGAGAAGTTGGGGAATGTGGAATTGTGAGTTCAGTTGGGTCACACAGAGAATTAGGTGTTTCGAGGTGTTCAAGACCCCAAAACCCAATTCTGACCAATAATGAAAGAACAGATTAAAAAAAACCTCAGGAAGGTTTAAAAGCTCACTCCTGAGGGCTTCAGGGTCACTCTCTTTCAGGACCCCCCCCCCCCCCCCCCCGAGGGGGAGCTACTTTGTCCTCTGTCTTTCCCAACTTAAAATAAACTTTCATATTTCTATAAAAATTAAAATAAATAATTTAAGAAAGAAAAGATGGCAAACAGGCAAATGAAAGTAGATTTTGAATCTGAGAGGAAATAGTTTCCTGACTATCCTTGTGATGGTTAATTTTATCTGTGAGCTTGGAATCTATATACTCAAACTATACTTAATCTCCAAATAAAGAGAATAACAAAGTCCTACTTCCACCTAGCATGATGAAACTCTATACACACAGCTGACTGTGTACTAGCCCTTTTCCCAGAAGTAGAGGCAAAGTCCTTGGGTGATTTTTACTTTTCTCCTTGATATCGCTTATCTTAGGTGTTATGATCTAAATCTAACACGAGGTAAATACTATGAAATAAAAAGAGAATATCTTATATTACATGAGGGGATGGAGAAAGGAAAGAAACATGGTTATTCTCGACTTGGTTGACCTGACTATAGCTACTGCTGAATCCTCAATCTGCCAACAATGTTGACCGACACAGATTCCCAGATAAGACCTCATTCCCCAGGGTGGTCAGTCAGCTGTTCAAAGGCAGTTACATTGGACAGCTTTCATCTTGAAAAGGACAGTGTTTTGTTTTGTTTTCCCTCTTTATATAAATAGACACTTACTCTGGATACAAATTTGCCTTTCTTGCATGAGGTGTTTCTACCCAAACTAATATATATATATATATATATATAGGCTTCCAGATTCCTAAATCATCGTCATTGTATTTCCCCCAGCCTGGCCCACTTCCCAGCATATGGAGTGTGGAAATAGGCTCACCTGTGTTCATGGAACTCACTGGTCTTACGATGTTCCTTCTGTCCTGAAGCTGCTGTCTTGATAGACCGGTGCAATGACATTCTGATGACATGAGCTTGGTGGGAATCATTTGCAGTTCTCTAAGAGATTCTGTATCCTCTGAACCAGCATCCACCCTCCGGTGCTGTTTCTCTCATGCCACAATTTCCAGGTCCAAGAATCAGGGGCTAGGAACGGAAGTGGCATCACTCATTTTTACTCCTAGTGAGTGGTCCACTTAAAGAACGTTCTTTTCCTTTCCTTGCAACCATAGGCTCTGTTGGCATAGAGCTCTTGATTCCTAAAGGAAAAACACATCTACCACAAAAGCACAGTGATGATCCAGTAACCAGGACGTTAAGAATTCCCACTGTGACTGGTCACTTTGGGATCCTTATGCCTCTGAATCAACAAAGCACTGAGTTAATGTGTTGACTGGGTGATCAATTCTGACCACTAAGAAGAATTTAGACTGGGAGCACACAATGGAGGGAGGAAGAGCCCTGTGGGTGTCTCTTGGTGTTACTGTGCCCTACAATAAAACCCAGTAGAAAAATACAATAACCTAATTCAGACAGGACTGGTAATGTCTTACACTCTTCATAAATGGAGATTTGGAAGTTTTAGTCATCTCATCCCATAAAGGACAAGAACCTGAAGAGGTACTTGCTAGGAAAAAAGGTAATATGAACTTGATAGTGGGAGAAAGTAGTTAAAAATACCAGCTCTGACCCCACAATCATTTACAAAATGGAGAAGTGTAATTTTCATGAGTTTGTTTCCTTATTTGTGGTGAATATGTGTGTGCGTGCATATATATCAGATATCTTTGGTTTCTATCTTCACTTATCCCTTATGTCTTGGCTGATGTGTGACTTTATATTATATTTACATATTGTTAACATTAATTCATGAGATATTAAGAAGAGTAAACATCATCAAGGACTTTGCATCATCTTCTGGGGAAGGGTTAGGGCATTTTTTATTGTATGCAGCATAATCATGTCATGTTAGGAAGAAATAGGACCTTGCTATTGTCTTTACTTAGAGATTAAGTATAAGTTATATATATATATATAATTTATCTTGGAAATTCTGGAAACCTACACATACACACACACACAGATACAGATACATATGTGTGTGTATGTGTGTGTCTGTGTGTGTGTGTGTGTCTGTGTGCATGTTGACCAGGTATTGTGGATGTGTGATGAATAATTTTATGAGTCAAATTGGGTAGGGCATGGTATCCAGATATTAGATCATACATTATTCTAGATGTTTCTTTGAAATTTTATAGGTGAAATTGACATTTAAATCAGTGGACTTTAATAAGGTAGATTGTTCTTTATAAAGCAGGTGGACCTCACTCAATCAGTTGAAGGGCAAAAGAAAAAGGACTGATCTCTCCAATGAAGGGAGAATTGTGTCAGTCACTTTCCTTCCTTGGATTAGAATGGCAACATTAACTCTTACATGGATTCTCGACCGTCAGCCTGCTCTACAAACTCTACACTTGCCAGACTTACTGAACCAATTTCTCTTTTCTTGTCCATTCCTTTCCTTTCCACTTCTCTTGTTTTATTTCTTCTTCTTTTTTTCTTTTCTTTTTCGGTAATAGGGATTGAACCCAGGGACAATATATTTCAAATCTACACTCCCAGTCATTAAGTTGCTGAGGGCCTTGCTAATTTTCTGAGGCTGGCCTCAAACCTGTGACCTTCCTGTTTCAGCCTCTCAAGTACTGAGATTATAGGTGTGCACCACCACACCCAGCAATGAGCCAATTTTCTTTTCTTTCTTTTTCATTTTCTTTTATTTTCTTTTTTTTAACAAAGTCTGGCTAGGTTGCCAAGGATCTTGCTATATTGCTGAGGCTGTCCTCAAACCTGCAATCCTCCTGCTTCAACCTCCCAAGTACTGGAATTACAGGCGTGCACCATCATCCCCAGCTAGCCAATTTCTAAGGAGAAATGCCACTACCTATTCTGTCATTCCGAATATATTATATACATATATATATATATATATATATATATATATATATATATATATATAGAGAGAGAGAGAGAGAGAGAGAGAGAGAGAGAGATACATACACATATATTGATATGTGTATGGGTTTCTGTGTGTGTATGATGTGTATCCTACATCCAATGTATTCTTTTTTTTTTTTTTTTTGCTGTACTGGGGATTGAACTCAGGGGCATTCTACCTCCGAGCAACACCCCCAGCCCTATTTTTTATTCTTTATTTTTTTTGAAACCGAGTCTCACTCAGTTGCGGAGTGCCTCACTAAGTAGCTGAGGCTGACCGCGAACCCGGATCCTCCGGTCTCAGCCTCCCAAATGCTGGATTACAAGCGTGCGCCACCATGCCCGGCCTATGTATTCTTAACTGTAGGCTCCTAATATAGTTCTTCTTCCATTAATGTGCAGCGCCATTTCCACCAGATATCCTATATATTTGGAGGAATATGAATGCCAAGTTTCATTCCATTTGGACAACTTTCATTACTGTGGCTTGATAATAAATCTCTCCTTTTTCAAAAGTTCCAAGGCTATTTTTGACTTTCACAATTCCTTTAGGATTATAGAATCAGCTTGTCAACTTATGCTAAAATTCCTGGTGCAATCTTGATTAGAATGCCAATGAACTTTTTTTTTTTTCTTTACTTGGAGACCAAACTCTCCCATTTCCTCCATCTGTCAACTTTTCCTTGTCGCAGGTCTCCTCGCATGTCTGGAAAGCTTTGACTGTGAGCTCACTGTCAGGGCGATTTTCATGAGAGCCCCATGAGAAAGATATAAAAGATGGTTTTATGATTTCCCTGAAAGAAGCTTATCGTATTTTGAGTTTTCAAAACTATAGGTTTTCATGCTGATTTTTCCAATTACTATTCACAAAACACTTGAATGGTATGAACTTGGCAACTACATCTGCTGGAGATTCTTGGCTACTCAAGCGTGGTTTATTTTTATACCCTTTACATCTTTACCCAAGATTCCTTGGTGCTTTTCTAAACTAGTGAGCAGAATTATTTCATCTTCCCTCTCATACCCACACTGAGACCTTTGCTTTTCAGTAGGTAGATCTGTTGCAGGTTCCATTGTATTTAGAGCCTAACTCCTGGAATCCTTGGTGTGGATAACAATATGTGGATAACAATACATTTATGCCTCAATTCTTTCACGCTAAACTTCTTTTTATATTTCCTTTGATTTTGTTGATCATAATTACACAAGTATATTTACCAGTTTTTGAAATTTGAGTTTCCAAAACAAAGTCTGCTTTTGTCTTAATTATCAATTATAATTCTTTTCAACTTGGCATATTTGTTTGGAAGAGGGTTTTGAATTCATCCTGCAGATGAATGTCTGGCATCTACGAATGGAAGACTACATTTTTTTCATTGAACTCCATTTTTATTACCAATGAAATACAAATAGTGAAATAGTAATAGTTGTATTATTTTAGATACCTTGTGTGGCTACATACAAATATTTTACAACATATTATACTCTTAATAAATAATAATTATGGCATCTTGCTTATTTAACTCAACTCTATGTATATGAGGGAAAGTAGAGAAAACAAGTTTTAAAATATTAAATACAGGTAATTTTTTATGTTAGAGATGGGAGACATAGATAATTAGGCTTTTATAAAGTCTACTTATCAGTCGGGCGTGCTGGCACGCGCCTGTAATCCCAGCATTTGGGAGGCTGAGACCGGAGGTTCCAGGTTTGCGGCCAGCCTCAGCTACCTAGTGAGGCCCTCCACAACTTAATGAGACCCTGCTTCAAAAATAAAGACTAAAAAATAGGTCTGAGGGTATAACTCGGAGGTAGAATACCCCTGAGTTCAATCCCCAGTACCGCAAAAAATAAAAATAAAGTCTACCTATCAATTGTGCATATACATATATATATATATATATATATATATATATATATATATATATATATAAATGAATGTATACAATGTACAAATACACCCAGAGAGAGAGAGAGAGAGAGAGAGAGAGAGAGAGAGAGAGAGAGAGAGAGGAGAGAAAGAAAGAGAGGCTTCTAAAAATAGTTCACAGATACTTTCCCTTACTTTCAAATAAAGATGATTTGTTGGAATACAGGAAGAAAAACGGAAAGTAATTATGTCAGGACATCTGTATGGAATTCAATTGCAATTTGAAACATCTCTATTCTTCACCTTTTAACTCATATGAAAAAAAAATAAATACAAGTTATGTTATTCTTCAAAGACCAATACTGAGATGCCACAGCTTTATCTACAAGTGTCAATTCCCTCTTTTGAAACATGAATAATGTAGGCTTCATTATAATTGACTACTAAGATGATCAAATTAGTTAATTTGCATGATTCGGACTATTTGGGGACAAATTATGGTTGATTTTCTTGTTTCTGTTCTTTTTTTATTTTTTCGGTACTGGGGATTGAACCCAGGGACATTCTATCTTCGAGCTACACCCCTAGCCCTTTTTTTATTCTTTATTTTGAAACAGGTGTGGAGGGCCTCACTAAGTAGCTGAGGATGTCCACAAACCTGCAATCCTCCTGTGCCAGCCTCCCAAATACTGGAATTACAAGCATGTGCCACCATGCCTAGTTTCTCTTTGTTTTTCAAATCCATTTTTTCTCATCTTCATAAATTTTTGAGATGAGGTTTCTATGAAAACAAAGATCTCTTTTCTTCCTCCTTCTGTCCAATTCTTTCTCCTTACCCCATCTGTATAGTGGACCATATCAGATTCATTTTTATTTATATATATTTATACTATTCATGTTGAAATACCTTATTCCATCTCAAAATCATAAACATTTACAGGCATAGAGTGGTACATGCCTGCAATCCTGGTACTTGAGAGGCTGAGACAGGAGGATCATAATTTTGAGGCTGGCTTCAGCAATTAAGTGAAACCCTCAGAAACTTGGTGAGACTCTTTTTCAAAATAAAATGAGAAAGGATGAGGGTATAGCTTGGAGTTAGAATGACTCTGGGTTCAATCATTCATTCATTCAGAAATGAATGAATGAATGAATGAATAAATAAATAAATAACAAATAATAAAACATAAACATTCAAAACTACTGAGTACAATTTTGGCTATATCATGCCACATAGTTTGGAAATTTTATGATTTTATAATTTTATTTTGTTAATAGGTAATAAAATTGAATTCTGATATTAATCATAAATTATGTCTTGAATTATACTTAGGCTTTATTCTTGCTATTTTCGCATTTTATTATTTCTAATCACATTTTGTTTATGTGTCTTTGCCATTAAATCTGTTTAGTTTTTACAATTTCACCCTAGAAGAATAACTGTTTTGCATGTTTCACATTTGGAAAAATCAATTTTTGAAATATCCCATGGTTTCATTAAAAATAAAATATGTCTGTCTTTGCCATATTCAATTCAACTTTCAAAATATCTTGATAAAATTGATCTTATGAATAATACTGGATTGAGTTTTCTATCTACTAAATGTGTGGCTAATAGACCTGAGGTGATTGATAGAATTGGGGACTGCTTCTATTTCTACTGAATCAGAAACTATAGATGTGAGTATCACAAATAAGGACCCCAACCATCTTTTTAAATAACTTTCATTTGACTAATGCTTGAAAGTTGTGTTTCTGACTCACCCTTCCTTCCTTCCTTCTTTCTCTTTCTTTCTTTCTTTCTTTCTTTCTTTCTTTCTTTCTTTCTTTCTTTCTTTCTTTCTTTCTTTCTTTCTTTCTTTTCTGTGGTTCTGGGTATGGGACACAGGGGTATTCTACCTCTGAGCTACACCCTCAGTGCTATTTTATTATTTTATTTGGAAACAAGGTCTCACTAAGTTGCTGAGGACCTTACTAAGTAGCTGAGGCTGACTGAGAACCTATGATCCTCCTCTCTCAGCTTCCCAAGTACTTGGATTACAAATGTGCACCACCACTCCAGATTTATTCCTTTTAATTTTGACAATCAATCTATTACATAAACCTTAACATGTTAACAAAGCCAAGAAAGTACAAGGCACATTGGGTATGTGTGTATATATATATATGCTTCTCTTCCTCTGGTTTGCCAAAAGCATATCTTTGGGTATCTATAGCTAGGGGTTGGAAAGTGTAGATGGAATTATCTTTGCTTTCTATTGGAATTTCTACAATTTTGTTTGGTTTCCAAGAGGTGATTGTCCAGTACCTTTGTTAAAGATAGTCCTGAAATTTTGTCTCTTTTTCTTATTTGGACTTTCATTAAGATTTTAGCAGGAAAACTAGAAAGAATAATCAGAAATTGCAAATAATGTTATTTTTAAAAAAGCAGCAAATTAGAGTGTTTAGTTAGAAAGTTTAGTTTGGTTATATTTAAGAATAAAGCAACAAATATTTGGTATTTGGGGTAGAAATCTTTTAATTTATCAAGTAGAAATTTCCATAGCAAAATAAATGTATTTTTGTATCTTGGGGGGGAGATAACTACTTCTAAATCATAGATAAGATAGAAAAATCCTAAGAAAGGGAGAATGAGGAAATACACACTTAATCTTTAAATGAGAAGGGGAAGTAGATTTCCTTTCTGGAGTATACTATTATTTTTACCATTCTAAAAAAAATAACCCATTAATTGCTGAGGTTCCTTCTTCATCTACCAAATCCTTAGCTGCTTCAGAAAGGCCTAGAGTCTAGGTAAAGTCTTTTATAATACAGATGTTTGCATATTGGGGACCTGTTTATTTTCCATGGGTACATTATAATAAAAATGAGAAGAAACTGCATAGCTTAATGTTTATATCCATCACTGGAGGTCATGTACATCTTTGGTTGACTAGCAAATATAAATGATTTCATTTATATTTCATTTTAGGTGTAGATTTGCAACTTTCAAGTTATACACTATAATGCATGAACACACAGAATTTGGAATCTTAAATCATACTTTATAAAAATGGACTCAAATCAGCTGAACACCAAGAACCAATCCTTCTCTGCCTCTGCTGGGCTCTTATTTATTGGACAGAAATCTTCCTCTTCAGCATTTAAAACCACGTGTTTCAGCCTCACCATCGGATATGGAGACCATCATATATATCACTCTACAACTTTGTTTTTAGGAAAGTTACTAAAAATATATTGTTATTTTACTACACATACAGAATATCATGTTACACTATTTCATTTGAAAGATAAAAATCCAATTCTGTCATGTAATGGGCACACAAAAAAGATTGTAATATCAGATTCTTTAGTTTTAATTTTTAACTATTTTAAGGACTTTCATAAATTCGAAGATGGGCAAATGAGACAAAGAAAATTATCTCATCTGTATAGTTGATATTATTTATACATAAAAGTCTATATTATTTGCAGTGCAACTGTAAACTAATACTAATCTACCATTTGGCAGCAGAATAACTGTCCTAGTAACAATATGTGTAACAAGTTAGATTGGAGACTAATATTTTCAATTTTTTAGTGTAAAGATCTATTAGAAATAACATCACTAGGATAACATTAGTTTGGATGGTACTGCTGTCCCAAGTCAGTGTAGAAGATAGAAACAGCTCTAGGTATTTTATTGAAAGCCAAAGCAAATTGGGGCAGTTCCCTTGGCAGTATAAATTAGTCAGAACCTTGGAGACGTAGGTATATTTTAGGAGTGAAACACTGAACTCTTTTTCTAAGAATTATGTCACCTTAATTCAGTAATTTGGTATGCCTGAGGGTCTGCGTGTATTGTAGAGATACTGTAATGGAGCGTGGAGTATTCATTTAAACACAGAAGTCCCCCACGAATTAAAAGGCATGCCTAATTCACTGGAAATGCAGTTGCCCTCGCAGTGTTTCCAGAAGTAATACAAACTCGTACTAGTGAGGCCAGATGCGTTATGAGGAGCACAGGAGATGGAATAGGTGAAATGTGCTCAAGAAATCACTGAAAATTAGGTCATTGTCAAATGAATTAATCAAATGCCTGTGTAGTTTACAAAGGGAAGGACCACAGCATGTTTTCCTCCATCTCCTTCCCCGCCCTGGCCTCTCTGGCAGATTTACACCCTCCATTTCAGTGTCTTTAACCCTATGGCCTTTAGTGATCCAATTTAAACGTTATTAAAAAAAATTGGGAATTTTACACATTGAGGTAATTTTCTTTGTCTTGTAATGGCTTGAGAATGCATAGAAACTACATATTGTTAAAATTGAAGAAGTGGAGAGATGTTTTTATGGGATGAAAACTTTGTTTTATTTGTGAACACAGTTAAGTGGAAAGCAAATTCCAAATAAATTTTCAAAATTATTAACTGCTAGCTGAAGCTATTTCTGTTCATTGTTAAACATCTTCAATCTAAGACATGTTTCCTTTGAATCTATAGAGACCGTTTTTTCTACATGGGACCCTTACATTACCTAAAGTTTTGCTATAATAGTATGTAATCTTATATTTTCTCCATCCTATTAACATTTAAATCAACAGAAGAAAATGTGATGCAATTGAAGATCTTAGGTGTAGGAGTTACATGACTGTATTGAAATCTTACCCTGCCTTTACTTTTACCAGAAGTATATATGCATATATTTATATGTATATGCATAGATATGTATATGCATCTGTCTTATATAACCGTACACATGTATTTATTTTATATGTTTATATGTTAACTTCGTAAGCTTTATTTTCTTCCTCTCACCTGTGAACATTGCATGCATGTGCTGAGAGAACTAGAATATCATGCTTTTTATAATTTTAAATATTTTATTAGATCCGGAAAGCAAAATCTCTCTTCTAATTCTGGGTTACAGGGAACATGCAATGAGCAGAAAACATGTATTTGTTTCTTCCTCGTTGCTTTCTTTACATTAAGTGCACATGTATTCCTACTTTATAAACAATGAATATGGGTTTTCTCACCACTGTACTAAATATGCTTTTATTATGATTTTAAACTGAATATCATCAGATAGGCATTAAATTCTGCTTTTACTGTCTTCTAAAGTCAACTATCATCTTTGAGAATAAAAATGATTAAAATCATACTGGGAACTAAATCAGTGGGCAGGTGTGTCACATTTGTACAAGACGGCTATCAACATGGAGGACTATGTTAATGCCAAAGTGATCTCTAATAGCCCGAGTTTTATGCTGGAAAGGGATATAATGATACAGGGAGAAAAACTCCAGGTTACGTCCCCATGATATAAACATTTAAGTAGTCGAAATGTGAAAATTTAAGCCTGGAATTTCCATTCACACTTAGGTAACAAGGCAGTTATTTTAATTAATATATTTTCATAAATGTCATTGCATTTTCTATGTAGATATATTTCATGTTAAGCCAGAAAAATAAGCTTCAGGAAGCATATATATATATATATATACGTATATATATATTACATATATATATACGTATATATATATGTGTTATATATATATATATATATATATATATATATATATATATAATGCTGAGTACATTAGCTGGCTGTATAATATTTTTGCCTATAGTAATATGTTGTTAAACATTTCTAGAAACAGGGGAATGTTAATGTTAAATTAAAATTTCTCAAGGATTTCTCCAAATAATATAATGAATATGAATCAATCAATTGAAATGCAGATCTGTTACTCTATTGAACTCAGGTGGCAAAATAAGGGTGATTATTTTATTGTGGAAGGCAAATATTAACTTATATTCATTGGTGTATTAATCTGTTTTTCAATGCTGTAATGAATTAGCTGAGGCATCATACTGTATAAAGAAAGGAGGTTTATTTTGGTTCATGGTTCCAAAGGCGCAAGGGCTCCTCTGGTGATGGCCTTGGCAACAGAATCCCATGGCATTGGGACATTTTTTTTTCCTAAAAGACCAGAATTTTTTATTTTATTTAAGTTTTTTAATTTTAATTAGTTTATTTTTTTTATTGGTGCACTGTAATCATACATCTTTGTTAGGTACAAGCTGGTAAAGGCATACATGCACACATTTCTCATTTAACCCTTCCTCAATTCCCACCCCACTCCCTATCCCTCCCTCCTTCTCAAGTTCAGTTTAGTGATTGACTTTGATATGCTTGTGAAAGTACATCATCAGACCGATGCATGTGTATCTATGTTTATAGCTGCACAATTCACAATTGCCAAACTATGGAAGCAGCCAAGATGTCCATTAACAGATGAATGGATTACAAAACTATGGGATATGTACACAATGGAATTTTACTCAGCCATAAAGAAGAACAAAATCATGTCATTTGTAGGGGAAATGGTTGGAACTGGAAATCATTATGCTAAGTGACATTAGTCAATCACAAAATGTCAAAAATTGTATGCTCTCCCTAATAAGAGGAAACTAGGGAGAAAGTGGGACATAAGAAGGACTCTAGATGAAGAAGGAGAAACTTTAGATGAGCAAAGAAGGCAACTTAACTGAAGGTGATGGGGGCACCCTAATGCATTGGGACATTGTGTGTATGTTTATGTCTGTCTTGCGTCTCTCCTTCCATGAAGACTCAATCATGGGAATCCCACTCTAATGACTATTTAATCCTATTCACTTCCCAAAGGGTCCTCCTCAGGACACCAAGTTATTAACTTTCCGTTCTTTCAATATATCACAATGAGATTAAATTTCAACACATGAAGCCTTGGGGGAACGCAAGCCATGTCTTGCCAGGTGTGGTAGAACACACATGTAATCTCAGTACTTAGAGATTGAGGCAGGAGGATTGCAGGTTCAAAGCCAGCCTCAGCAACTTAGTGAGGTACTAAGCAATTTAGTGAGACCATGTTTCAAAATAAAAAGTAAAAAAAAAACCCCAAAAACAAAAAATTTAGTGGTAGAAGTCTTCTGGCCACTAGGTTCATTGCCACTGTCATGAAAAAAAAAAAAAAAAATCAAATGTTATACAATGACTATGTTAAATCCTAGAGTGGTGGCACATTCTTGTAATCCCATTACTTAAGAGGCTGAGACAGGAGGATTGCATGTTCAAGAACAGTCTCAGCAAGTAGTGAGATTCTCAGCAATCTAGGAAGAACATGCTTCAAAATAAAAATAAAAATAGGGGTGGGGATGTAGCTTAGAGGTAGAATGCCCCTGAGTTCAATCTCCATACACACACACACACACAAAAAAAAACAAAAACAAAAACAAAACTATGTTAGACGCTGAAAAATTACACATAAATTTATCAATATGATATTTGTTCAGCCTCTTTTTTGATAAGTTTTATTATAATTTTACAATGTACTTAGTGCCTTTCCCTGCTCACTTTTAAAATGAAAGCATTGATAATATAGTTATGCTATAGTCCTTCCATGGTGAAAACAAGACAATAAATATAAAAATAAAATTTCAAAAGATAATGACTTTAAAACTAGATGAATAATGCAAAATAATAAGAACTCATAAATAACATTCCAATTATATGTAATTTATGTATTTATTTAAAGGCAAAAATGGATTCCACCTATAAATATAACACATCCTTTGGGTAATAATGCACACAAAGTATTTCTTTTTTATTTTTCTTGAGATCATGTACATGTGCATATGAGTATGAGACAGGAATTTGTCAAATTATTTAAGAAATAATCCACGGGCAAATGAAGGGTATTTTAGTTACTTTGAACTACATTTTAATATGTGAAAACTATTTTTCTCTGGGAGAATTCCAATTTGAAATATTCTTTGTTGCCATGAATAAGTAGCTGCATAGACTAAACTACTAAAAAAACCGATATTACTAAATGCAAATATTTCAAAGGCACCACATTAAAGCCAGCTCACTGCATTTTATTGATATCATTTTAAACCTGGATTTAATTCTGTTTCATTCAGTGATTCTCAATTATATCTTGCCAGTTGTGTGTCAGGGAAAAGTGGGGAACAGATTATTATGCATAAGTAAAGGAAAATAAAACCCTGGCAATGTATGATTGTTGATTTTAGTACAGTGTCTAAAATTTTTATGATAATATTTTTATAAGTATTACTAATAAAATGTCCTTCATCAGGTGAATAGAAAAAGTAATTATATACATTACACACACACACACACACACACATATATATATATAGAGAGACAGAGATAGATATACAGATAGATATAGATATATATATAGATGGTACTAAGAATTGAACCAGGGTCATTCTGTCTCCGAGCTATACCCTCAGCCCTATGTTACTTTTTTATTTTAAAACAGGATTTAACCGAGTTGTAGAGGACCTTGCTAAGTTGCTGAGGCTAGCCACGAAAAGTGTGATTCTCCTATCTCAGTCTCCTAAGTATAGTAATTACAGATATATGCCACCACAATTGGCTGGA
This sequence comes from Graphiurus murinus, assembly GCA_004027655.1. Classification (NCBI taxonomy): domain Eukaryota; kingdom Metazoa; phylum Chordata; class Mammalia; order Rodentia; family Gliridae; genus Graphiurus; species Graphiurus murinus. The sequence continues at coordinate 9,543 of PVLC010004853.1, read as the reverse complement.
ACATTCTTTAAAAATTAAAAAAAAAGGACTTTCATGATCAAATTGTACAAAAGTCATGGAAATGCCTTCAATGCATACTACTAAGTGAAAAAAACCCAGTCCAGAAAGACTAAGTACTGTATGGTATCAATTATATGAACTTTGGAAAAAGAGAAAAGCATCCAGAAGTATATTGCTGTGATACTGATCAGTAGTTACCGTGGTCTTGATATGGGGGCTGTTGAATAGATGGAACACAGGAAATTTGTTTACGTCACTGGATTTTTTTCTGCCTGACACTGCAACAAAAGATGTATGACACCACACATTTGTCCAAATTCATACGACTCTACAGAACAAAGAGTAAATACTATCCTTGGAAAATTAAGACACACACACACACACACGCACACACACACACACACACACGCATTCCCCAAATATATATGGACAGAATGGGACATCGCAATCTGAATTCGTGAAGGAGCCTCACTGAGGGCGTGAGGGCAGATAAGATGCTTAGTAAATGAATGGCATCCACATGAACACAAGCTAAAGGAGCTGCACGTAAGCTGTGTCAATGGCAAAGCTGTTGCCCTGAGGACTACACGTTGACAATCCTGGCACAACTTTACATGTGTTTCAGGGCTGGACACCTAATTATATGGACGGTGGATAGGATGAGCCAAGTTTCTCACTTTGGGAGCAGGAGGTTACAAGCAAGCCCAAAGAGGAAGTTGAAATGACCCACAGGGTAACGGACAAGGGCTGGAAGCATCGTTAGGAAGTTTTGTTTAGCTTAACATCGATACAGATGGCTAGATATAGCTATATTTGCACACATCTGTGTGCACGTGGGTGAGTGTTCATACATATATATTTTTTGGCTGTCAGCTGAAAAAATACAGAAACAGTGACATTCCTAAAATGTCAAGAATAATTCAGTCAGATCATGTTTTCTAATATCACTGTCCATTATCAGGAAACAGGGCTCTTCAGAGAAATGGTTGATTTTAAGACCCAAAAGGAGAGACACAAAATGAATCTTGAGTATCTTCCACAAGTAAGGAAATGTCAGAAAAACAAACAAACAAATACTGTACTGGGTGTATGTCAAAAAGATACTCCTCATACAGTGGCCAAAGCTGGAAAATAATTGAGCAAGAAACTAAATAATGAATATTTGAGTTATCAAGCAAAGTATAAAACAAATACCCATGAATTCACTGTGGCAAAATGAATTTTTGAGGAAATAAGACACATGTCGGTGCAGCACCATCCAAATAATTTATATAGCTATTTTGACAATGAAGACATGGAACATGAAATTATTTTTTAGTTCAATTTTTTGGGTTTTTTTTAGTACTTTTATTGGTGCTTTAGAGCCTCACATCATATTGTAGTTCACAGTGATAATGATATCCATGCACACTGCACTTGGTGGGCTTTCCTCCAGCTCTCTCTCCACTCACCCCCTTCCCAATACAGGACAGTGGGATTGTCACTGGTATTCTCACAAATGTACATCACATCAGTGGAAGTGATTCTTTCATTGGTTCCCCTCTCTCCCTCTGTTCCTCTAGAGCACCTCCCTGGCTTCACCGGGGGTTCTCCTCCATTATCTGGAGTTCCTCTGGTAGCTGGATTCTCCCTAACTTCTGTATATGAGAGAAAACATGTGATCCTTCATTTTCTGCGACTGGCTAGTCTCACTTAACACAATGTTCTTCAGGTCCATTCATTTTCCTGAAAATGACATAAATTCGTTCTTCTTTATTCCCAAGTAGAATTCTACTACGTGTATATCCCATAATTTTGTAATCTATGAATCTGTTGATGGACACCTAGGTTGGCTCCATAAATTGGAAATGGATCCACCGTTTGATCCAGCTATCCTATTCCTGGGTATTTCCCAAAGGGCCTAAAATCAGGATATTATAGTAACATACGCATATGCATGTTTATAGCAGCACAATTCACAAAAACATTAAATCCTACACCTTAAGCATGGACTGCACATAAAAATTTCCAAAGAATACAGAAGGGGAAAGATAGGAAAGTCGCTGTGGAACGCCATGATAATCACTATGTTGGTTAGGTGGCTGAGGTTAATACCAACAGTGACAAATAACGTTAACAGTGTGTATCGTTGGTACGAAATAGTTATGTTTTTTTATGAAAGTGGTATTTTTGTTCTACTGTCTAATACCTAAAAGCCCATGTTAAATCACAAGGAAAAGGCAAAAGATCGGACAAATCTCAATGAGCAACATTACACAAAATATGTGACTAGGATGTGAGGGTCATCAACGACAAGGAAATCCTGAGAAATTATCACGTAACAACAAAACTATTGCGACACGATGACTAAATGTCCTCCATTAACCTCAATGAAATTCTAGAACAGCAAAAGGATATTAGACATCATATAAAGAAATCTTAGGGAATTGTTGACTTTAGTTAACAGTAATACATATATATTGATTCATTAATTGTAAGAAATGTGACACGTAATGTAGGATATTAATAAGGGAAGCTAGGTGTAAGTTATGTGTGAACTCTATACTACTCTTAATTTTTTTTTCTGCATATGTGGAACTTCTCTAAAATAAAAATATTATCTTAGAAAAGCTAGTCTACCCTCTGTGCTGGAAGAATATTAACAATGAAATATAGACATTCCTTGACTAAAGATGGTTTTGCTTAGGATCTTTTTACTTTACACCAGTGCAAAATCAATACACATTCAGCAGAAAGTGTACTTCGGATTTTAAGTTTTGATCTTTCTTGAGCTAGAAATGTGGTACAATGTTCTTTCTGAGGCTGGGCTTTGGCAAGAAGCCACAGCTCCCAGTCAGCAATCTGACCACAAGGGTAAACGACCAAGGTGTACTCTGCAAGGTACTGCATTCAATATATTATAGGACATTATCAACACTTTCTTATAAAATAAGCTTTGTGTCAGATGAATTTGCCTAAGAGTAGGCTAATGTAAGTATTCTGAGCACATTTAAGGTAGGCAAGGTTAAGCTATTATGATGTTCAGGGGCTTAGGCACACTAAGAGAGTTTTATGAGCTAAATAACTAAATAAGAACTATTTACACTAATGTAGATTAAGAAGTAAAATATATTTGATTAGTTATAAAATTTATCCTAAATATTTCAAGATCTACGGAAAAGAGAACAAATGCAGTTCTACCCATCGTATGTCTAGGGTATGTTCAACTTACCATAAATTTAAGTCAATGAACATCTATAGTCTGAGCAAATAAATATCTCACGTGTTCCTTAAATTTTGATTTAATTTAAATTTATCATTGTATGTGAATTTTTTTCCAGTTCCATTCTTTTTTTAGTACAAACCTAAAATGTTTCTTGGTGACCTAATTATTGTTAAAAATTCAGCCAGAAATTCTGTGGCCCTAAGTTCAATTCCCTTCAAGAAAATAAGTTCTTAAGAGACACTTCATAGTGTTTGTATTCAATTAAGTTTGGACCTTATACTAAGATTTCTTTCTTGTCTATATAAAATCACTAAAGAGGTTACAAAAAAAGAACATAAAAAGAACACAGTTTTCACCTACGGTATGACCATAACCACCCAGCTTAGATGCAGTAAAGGTCAAACAAGACTTTGACACAATAGGTTTGAGTTATTACCTTAAAAGCTTTTCTTAAACATGTATAAGATCTGTTCTAGATATTCTCCATTTTAGAAGATAGGCCCAACTATAAACATATGCTCCTACATGCTCCTACTATTTCGATATATATATATATATATTAATATGCCTGATAGACATTAATGTTTAATGTATGCCAGGCCTCTCTACACATGGGGTTCATCTGGCATTGTAACAGATGCAAACCCAGGCTTTGTGATTCATATTATTGTGTGACATTTATTATTGGCTCTTTTATACATGGCTTTTAAAATAAGGAAGTTGGAAAAAATAAATTTATTCTGTTTGGTTTTGCTTTTTGAAGTGCTTAGGGAGCAAACCCATGGCTTCATGGATACTAGTCAAGCATTTTACCATGAAGCTACACACCCTTGGCATAAGTTTTCCCATACTTCCACTTCTTGGAATCCTCCTAGTATGGGAAATATGTAATTGTAACTTCTTCCTAGAATATAATATGTTAAAATTTATTAAACCAGTAACATTTTAAAAGTGAAAAAAGTAGCAATAGGTTCATTGTATGGTCTGTGGAGGAGGAAAAAGAAAAAGAGAAATAACAGAAAAAGGAACATTTGTGTTCCTCCTCTCTTTCTAATTTTGCACTTATTGAAGAATAATAGTAGATGAAACTTTTTACTTGACACTAGGAATAAAAGACTAATCTACAGATTACTATATAATTTCTGTACCAACAGTTTTATGAGCTAAATAACTAAATAAGAGTTATTTATACTAATGTAGATTAAGAAGTAAAATAGGAGACACAGAAAGAAAGGGAAAGAAGACAGGAATATGAAGATTTTGGAAGGGACTGCAATTATTCTGCCACAAGGCAAGAAATACCCAGAGTTCCCACAGGCTAGAAGAGGAAAGGAAGGAATCTCTTGTATAGGTTTTAGAGGAAGCATGATCCTGAACACACTTTGATTTCAGACTTCTAGTCTTAAGAACTAAGAGAGAATTTAAGATACCCACTAAGTGATACTTTTAACAGAAGCCTCAGGCAATGAATATGTGTATAATCATCATTTTTAAACAACAAAAATATAGCAACATATTAAACTCAGTTGTTATGTTTATAAGCAGGCAATGTTTATAAGAGATAAGACAAAAACTTCCATAATAACTAATTAAAAAATAAAATATCAATCAGTAATAACTTTTATAATAATAGGGATAATTAAAAATTGGATATTTTTCAATGTAATACTACTAATTGTTATACACTTTCTTTGGAATTCATTATTCTTGCCTTCATTTTGACAAAATTACCAATTATATTCTCATAATCAAGATTTTATTTAATTTGTATTTTCTTGGCAATAACTGTTGATACAAGCTAGTAAAATGCTAAAATTCAGCCGGATGTGGTGCTGCATGTCTGTAATAACAGTACTTATATGAAACTTCAAATATGTGGATTCTTGAAATAAGGATTTGTAAATAATATCCATAATTAATTCAAATGGGAGAAATAATTTTGAAAGAAAAGTCTTAGCAATCGTAAGAAACTAATTGAAAACAAGGTAAGTTTGGTAAATTATGTGGGCATTCTCTAAGGTACACAATTTCAAAGTGCAGCATATTCTAAAGCATTTATCATACATAAGATAAAAATATATATGTACTTGTATACATGTGTATACACACATAGATGTATATATATTATATTTTATGTGTTATATATATTTAGAGGGAAGGGGAATGACTAAGAATAGAACAAAAATGTTGTTTATTCAGCCTCTCACTTATGTCAAAACAAAAAAGAGTGAGCATTGATCCTAAAACTTTTAATTTATAGAGCACTATTGACTCAGTTTATTCTCTTCCACTATTTTTTTTTTTTTGTAGTACTGGGGATTGAACTCAGGGGCATTCTACCTCTAAGGTATACCCCCAGTCCTATTTTTTATTCTTTATTTTGAAACAGGGTCTCACTAAGTTGCGGACGGCCTCACTAAGTAGCTGCAGCTGGCCACGAATCCGGATCCTCTGGTCTCAGCCTCCCAAATGCTGGGATGACAAGCACGTGCCACTCCACCTGGCTTCCACTCTTCTTGATATATATCAAGCTCCTATAATAATTTCCGTTGACGTATCTGGTGCATTTACAGTGAGTTTCTTTAAACTTCTTTTCCTATTTCAATTGTCTTTGTCTTGCTTTCAATTTCTTCCTGTGAGTCTCAGATCTAAGAAAACAGCAATCAAATATGTTTATCTAAATGTAGATCAACAGGAAGGTAGATAGATGAGCAGATAGCTAGGAAAGCTATCTAGCTAGCTAAATATATACATATATATACATATATATATTTGTAGATAAACACATTTTAGGGTAGGTAAGAATATTTTTTTCTGAAATATTCTAGTATGTTGTGGATTTCATTTAATAAAAAGTTGACACTGTATCCATTTTAACTGTCATAATCAGAGATTGTCTTGTGTAGATAATGCCATTGCATTCCCATCTTAGAAGAATGTCTTTAGATAATGGTAAAAGAAAATGCATAAGCCATTCAACCATGGTGAATAGTTAACATTGTGAACAGGCACCTTGAGAAATAATATTGTTCGTAATGAAATGAGTACAAGTGTTTCCATTATATTTACTGCAGCTACATATAACACCTGCCACTTAGTTCTTTAATTTCTATTCTTAAAGTTATAATGATTCCAAGAATTGATTTTGTTGAGCGGTTTGTTTATGGAAGTGGTGGTGTCTGCCAAATTAAACCATTTCTAAGAAGAGTGCTCATTTATCTTCCTTGGATTTCAACCAAACACATTTCAGAGATAATGACATAATGTATCTGCAAAACTTTAACTTGACTGGCATAAGGTTTAAGTAGAAATATTCCATCTACATATATATTCATATCTGTATCCATATCCACGTCTATTAGGCAAGCTGCCCATTTTTAAAGACACTCATCCTTAGGGTAGTGGATCTCAATTTTGTTTGCATATTGGAATCACTTGGGAAGGTTGAAAAGATACTAGTTTCTGGAATTCATTCTCAGAAATTCAGATTTAATTGGTTATCAGCATTGGTTCATGGGTACTGAAATTTTTAAAAGCTCTTCGAATGATTCTAATGTATGGTGAAATTATAAAACAAGTGTCTTAGTCTTTTAAGAAGATTTAAAGGAAGAAGACAGTATCATAGATTTGATTCATGTTCCTTTGGAATGATTGTGTGTAAACACAAAGTGCTGAGATTTTATTGGCACAAGTATATGAGGGTAGTTATTATGAATCCATATTTGAATCTATGATTTAAAACTGTTTTCAACATTATTCTGGTACCTAATCCATACAGCTGTTGTTTCCAAAATTTCTGTCTTCATAATTCACTAATTGCAATATTGATATTAAAATGTATATTTCTTAATAGAAATTGAAATACAATGATATGCTGGTAAATTTTTAATAACGAGTATTTTGGGGAAAATGAAGCTCTGACTTAGAGTATTTTATGATTTCCATGACACATTCGCTTTAACCGTGGCAACCTTCAAGCTAGCACACACGATGTCAACCCGCTCAAAGAAATTCTGGGAATTTAATAGTCAGCCCCTGTGAGATTGGAGCCGGCTGTGGCATACACTGCCAGTGACACCGCATATGTCTAGCCTTATGTAGAATACTAAATATTCTTACAGAAACATGTCACTTCATTTTCAAATCCACACAACGATAAAGCTACAGTGCAGTTAGTTCTAATTCAAGGAAAAATAAGAGGCTTGAAGAAGTCTTCAGTTGCTCAAGTCAAGTCAGACAGAAATTCCAACATGTAATTTTGAGCACTTCCTATGAAATGCTTCTCTACCCTCATTCCCATGTTCTACTGGGAGAAATCAGAAAAAAAAAAGTCAATCAATAAATACTAAGGATTAATTCAGTGGCTAATGTGAGCTGTAAGGAAAATAAGACTGATGATACGGTAGTAAGTAATTGGCCCAGGAAGCTATTTTAGTTTGGATCCTTAAGGGTTTTTTTCTAAGAAGATTCACTTGAATTAAGTTGTATACAAAATTTGCAGGGTAGGGAAGCTCTGCAGGGGTGCTGTAAAGAAAACAACCGCAAATGTTCTGAAAGGGGTCTGAGCAAGGGATTTTTCAGGTAAAACTAAGGATGTCCATGAAGCAGAAAAAAAGGAGAAAAGGCTGGGGAGGGTTGGCAGAAGACAACTCTTTTTTTTTTTCTTTGTGGTACTGGGGATTGAATCCATGGGCATTCTACTTCTGAGCTACACACCCAGCCCTTTTTATCTTTCATTTTTAAACAGGGTCTCACTAAATTGCTGATGGAGTTCTGGCTAAGTTGCCAAGGCTGGCCTCCATACTGTAATCCTCCTTTCTCAGTCTCCTGTGTACTGAGATTTCAGTTGTCCACCACCACATCTGTCTCAGAACATAACTCTTATTTGGTCTTACAGTTTTAGTTTTATTCTATCTATAATGGAAAGCTCTTTTTTTTTCTTTTTAATTTATTCCTGAGAATGATGAAATCTGAACTAGGATTCTAAAACTAAGCTTCTCTGACCAAGAGGATGTAGCGACACAGAGGATAGTTGAAAACTCTAGATGTGGTTTGGGTGTTGCTCTTGGTGGCTTACATTGGATGGAGTTCCCTGTTAGGGCAGAGATATTGGTCCTCAGGGGCAGGTTGGGGATCGAGGTGTCACTCATCCCCAGCAAACACTCATCCCAGCTGTGAGTAGCCTTGAACTTTCACCAGTGTTCACATATACAGTGTCGATTCTTCTATTCCATGGTATAGAAAGAGAAGAACAGAAAAGCAAGGAACCATGAAGATGGTAAGATAAATTTGGATATGATTTGAAGGTAGGGCTATCTTTATTTACTGATCCTGTTTTCTGTGGGATTTAAAGAAAAGGAGAAAACAAAGACATTGCATTACTCAGAGTCCAGTCAAGAAAATAGATGAAAAACTCAAAAGCATGGTGAAGAAGTACAATGAAGGGATTATTCAATCTTTGACAAAATCAAGACTATCAAATCAATGACAGATTACCCTGGGACTCTCAGTGGCTGGAGGTTGCTATCCTTAGCCCTACAAGTGGTATAGAACAATAATTTTGATTTTAAAATATGACTTAGGAAAATTAGAGAAACTTGCAAATGGAAATACATAGAACCAAAATGCTTTGGATCTGATAAGGAGATGGGAGTGGAGTAGTAGCAATCTTTTTATTAGGATACAGGAATTTTTTGCTCTCCTTTTCCTCTTCCTAAAAGAATTGAATATATTGAATATACATCAGTATTATAGTAAAGTAGCAATTAGTATTGATAGAAAAATTATTTGTAGATCCTTCACTCGGAAGTGTCTTAGAGTCCCAAGTACACTTCTAACACAGAACTATAGGACTTGTTTCTTCCTTTTCCTGATGGAAAGGTTTGGGATTTTGACATCTTAATAATGCTTAGTCAACTTCTGGATTATATAGTCTTTGTACTTTGCTAGCTAATAACCTCAGAAAATAGCCTTAGCAAATAATGATTTTCTATTGTACATTTTTCCTAGTTGTTTCTGTCTCAAAGGCTTAGGTGTTCTGTTTTAAACCCTACTCATTAATGCAATTGCTTTCTTCCTAGTATTTTTTTTTTTTTTTTTTTTTTTTTTTTTTTTTTTTTGGTACTGGGGACTGAACTCAGGGGCATTCTACCTCCGAGCTACACCCTAGCACTATTTTTTATTCTTTATTTTGAAACAGGGTCTCCCTAAGTTGCAGAGTGCCTCACTAGGTAGCTGAGGCTGGCCTCAAACCAGGATCCTCCAGTCTCAGCCTCCCAAATGCTGGGATTACAAGCGTGCGCCACCACGCCTGGCTTGCTTTCTTCCTAGTATTTTTC
>PVLC010004852.1:36425-81352 GCA_004027655.1 Graphiurus murinus | reverse complement strand
GTTTAATCCCCAGAAACACACACACACACACACACACACACACACACACACACACACACAATTGAGTGACCAGTTCTGTCATATGTTGTAAAACCAGACAGCACAGTAAAGCCACATCCCACTTTAGAAAGCCAGGCTGTCCTGCCTCACTGACAGACATTTGTTCCTGGTCCTTCAGGGGTGAGGAAGTGTTCAGCGTCCTTCCGTGAGCTGCTGAACGGCCGCAGTGTTGTTTTATGATTGCCATCTTACTCGGAAGGGACCACTCTGCCCCGGCCAGGTCTGCCGGCCTCTCTCCAATTCCACAGGCGTCTGTGCTGTGCATGGACATGGCTGCACACTGCTGCCCCTCTCTTCCCTGCAGCCTGCGTGTGCACGCCTGTCTCCTCAACTCTGCTCACTGACCGTGTTGAGGGCTTCACATTATCACATTCAGCCCTCCAGTACCCGGCAAGTGCTGCTCATTGTTCCCAAGTAAGGACAAGGAAATGGGACCTCTGGCATCCTATAACTTGCCCAAGGTCACATGTGGAGCTGATAGCAGGCACCTGGGCGCTGAGGTCCAGCCAGGTTTGGGATGCTTGCCTGGCCATTAGAACCATTCGACCAACCTCCCTCCCTCCTTCCCTCCCTCCCACTCTTCCTTCCTGTCTTTGTTTGGTGCTGAGGAGGGAACCCCAGGCCTTGCATGCGTAAGCACACGCTTTACCTCTAAGCTACACCCCACGCCTTCTCTTTTCTCGGTGCTAAACAGAGGAGAGGAGCAGCTCAACGTGAGGAACACGCAGAGATGATTTGTGTGGTGTTCTGGAATGTGCCAGAGTCACACTGAAACTCGGACCCGCACCTTGGGTGTGGCTGCACACTGGACAGCGGTCAGGTACAGGAGGACCAACAAGGAGGGGAACGGGAGCCAGCAGGTGCTGGGCAGAGGTGTGGGGGGGCACGGACGCAGGCGAGCAAGCCCATGGCCAGGCTGGTGTTCAGGGGGCTCCCAGAGGATCACTGTGTGCGGGCTGGGGACCGCCCGGGCAGCACCAGGGTCCTAAGTCCTCCCACACCTCGCTCTGAAGTTCACAAAGATCTCTCCTTGCTGCAGGGCTTTGCGCCAACGTGAACGCGGCCACCCAGCGCTGTCACGCACACTCTCCCTGGGCAGGTGAGGATGGCGCCCTGCCTGGGGTCGTTTCCCTGCCGAGGTGCTGACGGGAGGCGCCTTCTTGTTTTTCTCTAATGTCTCCCGACAGCGCTTTCACTCAGAGTAAAACAAAATGGCAGCACTCATATTGACCTTCTGTTTTCCGCCAGGGAAGGGAAAGTGTCTTTCTGAAGGCGCGTGGGTCCAGCCAGCCTTCTGATTGTCCACACGGGCTTAAACACCACACGGCTGTGGTATTTGCTGTCGCTCATACCAGTGTCTTTGCCACAGGGAATTAGCCGACCATCCTGGTGTGTTGGAAGCGAGAGGATGAAACCGTGAAACCAGTATCGGCTGCAGACGAAGTGCAGGGTTTGCGCCACAGCATCCTCTTCTTACGTCACTCATGTTTGACAGACCCACACGTGGTTTCATGAAATACATCCTGCTTATACATTTTCAGGAAGTGCCATCTTCTATACTACGGATGTATTATATGTGTGTATATTTAAAACATTGATATATATATATATATATATATATATATATATATATATATATACACATACCTGTATTTTTCAATGCTGTGATATAGCTGTTAAATTGTGGCGTTTGTATAAAACTGCATGCTGTGCTTTAGTGTATCTGTGGTACTGGGGATTGATGGAACCCAAAGGTGATCTATCTCTGAGCTACACTCCCAGTCCTATTTTATTTTTTTATTTTGAAATAGGAGCTATCTAAGTTGCTGGGGTTGGTTGGCCTCAAACCTGTGAACCTCCCATCTTAGCCTCCCATGTACTGGGATTATAGGTGTGTACCACCATGCCCAGCTCAGGTTGTTATATGATACACTTGCAGATTGCAAGAAGTAAAGGGAACTATAATATCTTGACCACATTTTCTAAAAAGAGGAGTTACTTCAATCCAAGAAGAAAAATGTTACAACGGATATATATTCAAAGTCTGATTAAACATGTCAGAAGGTGACTGCATTAGGAAGCTATTATATTAGTACTAGAATATTCTGAAAACATTCTTGCAGGGCCTAGTTGAAGGTCAGTTTTTTTTTTTTTTTTTTTTTTTTTTTGGTGAGACTGGGGAATCAAACCAAGGAGCATTCTACCTCCCGAACTACACCCCCAGCCCTTTTTTTGTTTTGAAACAGGGTCTTGCTAGGTTGCTGAGAGTCTCACTATGTTGTTGAGGCTGTCCTCAAACTGGTAGTCCTCCTGTCAGCCTCCCAAGTACTGGGATTACAGGCATGCACTGCGACCCCCGACTTAAAGGTCAGGCTTTTTGCAGTTTGGATCTGCTTGACATCCACAGAGAAGATGGAGGTGGTCTTCTCTAACTCAACACCAGTTGTAGAGGTGAACAACCATGGAACCAGAAGAAGCCAGTTTTTCCTTTTCTCCTTGTTGAGGTGAAAGTCACAAAACAAAATCGGCTATATCAAAGAGAGCAGTTCATTGGCATGCACTGCTTTCCCAGTGTTGTGCAACTGCCGCCTCAGTCCAGCTCCCAAACATTTCCCTTCCCCAGCAGGAACCCCACCTACACCCCCGGAACCCACCAATCTGCTTCCTATCGCCACCAAGTGTCTTAAAAGAATTTATTGCTTTTACTCTTCTTTTGAGATGCGGTCTTGTTCTCTGCCAGGCTGGCCTGGCACTCCTGGGCTCAAGTTGCCCTCCCTCCTTGGCCTCCCGTGTGCTGGGTCCACAGATGCTACCACCGCACACGGCTCAGCCAAGTACTTTTCACCCGAAGGTTTCCAGTGTCCAGTCTCTGTGTTTTTCGGGCTGAACTGACTCCTTTGATTGATGTGGGTAGAGACACCCAACGAGGTTATAGAAGAGGATTGGGGTGTACTATGGGCCTGTGCATGCCTAGTTACCAGCTGGCTGATGTCATTGGGCCGTCCACTGCTACATGCAGGGAAGGGTTTGTCAACCAGGGTCAGTAAAATATTCCTGTGTTTCCTCCTGTTTGTAGTTTCTGTATTTCTGGAGAAAGATTTACCAGCTTTCGGAAACCGATCATGTAGAGCCTACCTGTATTCAGTTTGCTCTCCATCTTTGTAAGAGTAATTTTGAGGGAGTTGTGAGAGATAAATTGTTCTGATGATGAAGTTTAAAGTGTGATCTGAGTATCGCAGAGCAGGACGGCGATGGTCAGTGCAGGCGGGACCCCAGCGGGCAGATGCGGCATCCCTTGCGCACTCTTTGGCTACCCTAGGAGGGAAAGTTTCTTGGCTAGAGAAGTCTGGGAGAGCCCACCTATCTATCACAGGCCCTCCTGCACTTCCACAGGTGTGGAACACCCTCAAGGCCCTGGCATCCCCCGCAAGGAAGAGTCCTCTGGGCCATTATTGCAGCATGTTCCAGAGATTCTTGGCCATTACAAATGTGCTCAGGCACCTTGCGATTCTACTGCAGGAGCTTTGTCATGTGACCATGCCAGGGACTCCCAGTGGAGTCACTTCTGAGGCAATGAGCAGAGGGCTGGGGTCTGTCTGTACAAGGCGCTCCCTCCTGCAGCCTCCTGCAGCCTCTTGCCCTGGGGTCTACTCGATGCCCTGGCTTCTCCCTGGCAGGACATCGCGTGAGTAAGGGTGTGGTGGGCACTGCGCTGAGCGGCGGGGGTGTTTGCAGCACTCCTGGTCTCTGCCCACTAGACCTGGAGGAAGGTCACCCCAGGGGGGCAACCTGTGGAGCCATGGCGGGTGGGTACAAGGACGCTTACTAGCAGAGGCCTGGCCTTTGCTCAGTGGGTGCTGGATGGACCTGGCTGGGATCCTATCCTGAGGGTGAAACGCCAGGGCAAGAGGATTTTGCTTAATATAAACCTGCTGCCATTGTATGTGTAAACAAGGCCAGCGTCTCTTTTAGTTATCTTGTCCCCACCAGGGTTTCTGCTGTTGGTTAGCCTGAAGAGAAAATGGCGATGTTATGGAAAGCTAGATCTCACAGTGTGAGCCCTTCTCTGTGTGAAGCAGGAAGACCGTGTGTCAGTGGAGCCAGCTGAGCCCTCTCTGGTCCTGTGGGTCCTGGGTGCTGCAGAGGAACAGCGTGATTTCTGCATCCTTAGAAGGAATACAGTGCACACAGCCAGGACAGGTATAGGCCGCATGGACAACCAGTATTTGAAAAAGAAACGACTTTGACGGGTCAATGAGCAGTGTAACGCAGGATGGACTTTTATTAGCTTCACGTTTCCCCTTCAGATCGCAGGAGTTAGAAATGCTATTTTCCCCTACAGGGCTTTTCTAGTTCCAAAGAAGGTGGAGTTATAGTGTGAGTTTTAAAAAATGTAAGGCTCCACAAGTTGGAAACCATGTCATATTTCATTGTCAGATTAAGCCATGGTTCCCTGCCTACATCTAACTCCCAAATTCGTTTTCTGATTGAAAAATAAGGTCAATGGTGTTTAAACTTCTGACCTATTGGGTTCTTAAACATTCACTATTTTCCTTTACTACTACAGGCAGGCGTTTTAAGCCCTGGGAGCTGTCTCCCACAGCCCTTGGAGTAAGCCCTGTGCTTGTTAGGTGTGAACAACACAAGGGAAACAGCCCACTGTGAGCAAGGCTGCACCCTGGGCCCAGGCCGTCACAGGAGAAAAGCAACTTCTCATCCGATGGATGGACCGCAGGGAGGCACTCGCTTGCGTAAGGCAGCAGGGGAGCGGGGGGGGGGGGGGGGGGGGGGGGGGGGGGGGAAGACCGGGAAAGAGACACGGAAGACAGAAACACAGAGGATGGGTGGAAATGGAGTGGCATCAAAATAAAGTTGATCCCTGTGGAATTTCCCCACTTCTATTTTTATCACACAGATATTTGGAAAAGAGACCAACGTGGCGTGTTTTTATGAAAAGATTCATTAACATTTTCTGAGGGATACAGAACCTTGTTGTGCACTTTTGGGTGGATTTCTTTAGTCTCTAAACTTTTGAAAGGCAAGCAATTACCCTTCTACCCAAGGGAAGAGCCCAGACAAGGCAGATAAGTGAAAAATTGTTAACTGACATACACCCCAATATACCTTAATCCCAATCCTTGTTTCCCAAAGTAACACTACGTGATAGATTAAAAAGAAACTTGCCATGCCTACACATCAAAGACTAGTGGAAATATTAAAGTAACTATTTCATGATTGAAACACACCTCCCACATTCGTTTGAAAAGTAAGGAAGAATTTATTTTGCTTGAGTTTCCACTTTATCACGTAATTCATTCTTTTGATTTGCTTCTCCTGTCGGTTTTGCTTTTCAAACATCAGATTCCGGGTGAAAGATTTAAATGCAAAATTCATAATATGAAATATAGACCTGCAGATTTTATAACGCACACATAGGCTTTTTTGGCTGCTCTTGGCATTTTCGTGTTTAAGAACTGAGCTTTCACAAAACTTTGGCATATTTGGATGATTACTTTAAAAATAATTGGAGTGATAAGTAATTACTGGACCCTGAGTGAGGCGCTTCTGGGTAGAGCTCGATTTCCATTGTTAGCTGCTAACGTGCGCCTGGGAACACATTTCTTGCTGAGGACCGTCATTATAATTCATATTGGAATTAGTTGGAATTGTTTTCTTTCTAGTCACGTGACACTTGATTTTACAAGGACTTTATAAACACAAACATATTAACTACTCTTATTCTATGTTAGACACACATTTCAGTTATATCAATGCAGAGAGATAATTTAGTTGCTATTATTTTGTCACAATGCACCAATTTCAAAGAGAATTAAAATAATATCACATGTTTTTTTTTTTTTTTAATTCCACCAAACCTTAAAAGTATTTGCTCCAAGAACCAGCCCATGGATTCTTTAAGCTTCTGCTTGCTTCTGGATTGATGCGGCCACTTGGCTATTCTCTTGATCTGTCTCCTCCTCACAGTCCCCACTTCTCAGCTTTAGGATGTGAATCCATGATGTGTAGGTAATGTTAACACAGATGCCAAGGGCTGGGTGCTCCCTTGCTGCAATGGTGGGTGAGGGGATGACCCCCTGCCTTGCGATGGTGCTTCTTCCTCTGGGGACTGCTGACTGCTGACTGCTGACTGGTCTGTGCCGACCAGGGTGTGGGGCCCCAGCCTCCAAGGGTTCAGTACCAGCCTCTCAGTGAGCCCCGGGAGCCTGCATCTGGGATGCGGTGGGACTCCTTGGCCGAGCGGACGTTGGGCCAGGGTCTTCTCACTAAGGATTCTAGAGCTGACCTGGGCAGCCTGGCTGAAGCTGCCTGCTGCTCTTTCCTTGGACCAAGTGAGCAGAGATGTGCCACTTTGTGCCCCAAATCCCCCCGGGCTAAAGGATACGGGCTCATTTTCCTTTGTTCTGTACCTCATGGTATACTTTCCTTGGGGGGAGAAATTCTGGAAGAAAGGGAAACAATAAAGTCCTACGGATGCAAGGAAGTACTTTGCTTCCTGATAAGTACCTCCTGAGAATATTGGTTCCCTCAGTGCTGTTTAGTGGCCATGATAGTGGGCAGGGCTGGCCGCGGGGCTCTGTTCCCTGAACGTTAGAAGTGACCCAAGGCCTCTTATCTGCAGAGTGTGGGACCATTCATAGAGTAGCAAAGGCCACTGCAACCAAGTGATGAAGGAAAACTATTTCCTCTATGATGTGAAAGGAAAAAAAAAAAAAGGCAGCTGATCGGCTTTGAACACATATTTATATGATTTATATGTGGACTAATTGGGCAAAACCCTTTTATTGGCTATCTATACCTTTTTTTCGAGATCAAAACACATTTGTTCTTGGTGGTTGGGAGGTAATCCAAATAGTAAATACACTACTCTGGGTATCAGAAGACATGAACAAGTGTGCCACCACTTCTGACAAAGTTTGATTCTGTGAGACTTAATGAGAAAAAAAATTGTGACCAACTTAAAAATATCACTAATTGGCAAGTAGAAGTTGAGGCTGCTTTGGCGCCCATGGATGCGTGGAATGGTGACCTGGGGCTCTTTCACACATAGTCCCCCACGGGCTCACCATTCTGTGGGAGAACTCCCACTCCATGCTTCCAGCAGTGTGACTGCTGGCTCGAAGGCTCTGGGTGGGTCCCCGCCCCACTGTGCTCTTGGTTGCATGAGTTTCCGCCATCTTTAGATCCACAGCCCAGTTGGGCTAGCGATGAATTTGGGGTTGGGGAGTTCTCATTGAGCAGTGAGCAGAATCACTCTAATCTAGTCTGGGTGATCTGTACACTCTCACCCGCTACTTTCCCAAAGCCCGTCTCTGAACACTGCTGCCCTCAACACCTGGGTCTTCCAGGACCTTCCAGATCCAAGTTGCGGCTATGCCATGGACTCTGGGGGACTTGACAGAAGCATGTCGTGGCTCATTGGTGGTGGACAGAGCTGGCCCCTGACAGCCATCACTGCCCTGGAGCTGCTGCTCAGGAGAGCGCCGGGGCCCTGTCGGCGGCAGAGACTTTGCCCGTGTCTTTCACTGGCATCAGGTTAGCGCGTTCCTTTCCTGGGGTTGCCACCACAAAGCCCACGCCCTTGGGTAGATTCGAAGCAGGACTGAAGGCCAGAATCTGGGGCTAAGTGTCCGCCAGGCTTTCCTGCGGGTCAGAGGAGAATCCGTTACATGGTGGCTGGAGACACATTGCTCTAGAGCCAGCCCTAGCTTCTCACAGCCGCCCGCCCTGCGTGTCTCCTCCACGCGGGGGTGTTGACGCCTCAACACCTGAGTGCTGAGAGACATAAGCATGCAGCCCATCTGTGCGGAAGGGAGGAGCCGCCATTCTGTGCTCTGGTGGAGACCAGCCATGAACTGGGCAGTGGGAAAGATTGGAAAGCAATGGGGGCGTCATCCAGGAAGATGGAAACAGACCCACTCAAGGGAAAACGTGTTCCCCACAAATGCTCCCTGGGTCACCCAGAGGCAGAGGAGTGGAGGCTGTAGGAAATGCCGTGGTTCCGGGAACTGAAGGCAATTTCTGCCTTCCAACTTTCGGAGGAATTCCTCGTGCTGTGTCCTGGGAGAATTGGGTGCTGGCGTAACGGTGGGGGTGGCGGTGGCATTGGGCAGTGGAGCCAGGGTTACTTACCAGCAAACTCATAGTTTTGTTGACCTGATTTTTTTTCCCCCATAGCTATTTGACAAGGGGGCTGGTTAAACATATAGCTTTAATGGGGACATATTAGCTAATTTCATGAATGGACGTGGAGAATGGTCACCGTGTGCTGGTCTGCTGAATTCCACCTTGAGAGCTCACGGAGCCCTCTCGACAGGTGTAGCTCGGGTCACTGTGGTGAAAACCAGAGACCTTCGACTCGGGATCAGCTCTTGCTTGGGGTGTGGTCTCCCTGGAATGACAGGGGGCTGGAGAAGGATACTCGACATGGAGACCTGACCCGCAGGAGCAGAGCCAAGACCAGGGGAGTGTCTTTGCGCTGTTACGCCATCCTGTCACACTGGCAGATGTGGAACCCCTCCCTGGGCAGGATACCCCGCCCTGTCTGAGCCAGCCCGAGCGGTCTTCTCCTGTTCTCTCGTTTTTGTCCCTAACCTGTCCTGGAAGGATATCACAACATTGGTCTCTGACTGACGAAGTGGATTAATGCCAAGGGAGACTTAATTTAGAAAACTGGACACTGTAGTTTTCCAAAACATCAGGAACAGGCAAATGAAGGTCTTTAGGGTTGAGAGTCATGCAGAAGGGAGGTTAAGCTTTTTTATGTCTTTATTTTTTTTTAAAGTGGGGGTTGTTGTTCAGTAAAATGCAAAGGCACAGTGATCAGCTGGAAGCCATGAGGGAAGAGCCGTTCCACCCACCTGCCTATTCACACGGTGGCCTCCTCGATCGGGAGCGCATGGGTCACGAGAATGAGGGAGGAACCATTCCTTGCTGCTTTGTTTCATAACTCAGCCTCATACAGCAAGGGACAGAAACGGGGTTTTTATAGGTAGGACTGAGTTTAGTGTTTTTCCTATAAAATAATTTCCACAAATTTAGCTTCAGGCTCTCCTCCTCTCTCTGATATAGGAGACCTGACTCAGAATTCATTTTTTTTGGACATCTATAAAATGCACAATCCTGTGGCCGACAGATCGCTCCGGGGTTCCTCCTATTGTGTGAGCTGCCTGTCATTGCACCCTGCTACCCTTCCTCCTGGTATGCTGCACTCAGATCGCATTCTCTCCTTGCAGGTGGGCCTTGGACCTGCAGTTCTCCATGGCAGGCAGGCATGTGCCTTCTTCCCTGGACTCTGAGCGGCCCCGGGGCAGGTGGTGTTTGGTCCGTTTCTGCATTCTCTGTACTTGGTACAGGAGGACTGTGATGGTCACCGTGGCTGTGATGAACATTATCATGTCCTGGCAAGCAGACTACTTTGTGACAAGTTTCTCTTCCTTTGTCCTTCCTTCTTCCCTTCCTTCCTCTCCTCCTTCCACCCTTCCTCTTTTCCTGTCTGTCTCCTTCCTTCCTTGAAGTCACTCTGAGAATCAGTCAATAACAACAAGCTGCTTGGACAAGATTAGGGAATGTATATAATGTCCCCCAATCTGGTCTCTCCCCAAGGTTGTCTTTGATCCTGTTTTTCAAGTATACTTGCTGAACTTTTAGTAAGGTAGAGAAAAGGTACAGATTTAAGGTTTTTTTTAAAACCTTCAACTTAATGATAATACTATTGTATTAGTCAACAGTCTCAGAGCTATAATCCAAAAACCTGACCAGGAAACTTAGAGGAAGGAAGATTTGTTTGCTCATGGTTTTGGGATTCGTGAGGCTGGGGATCTGCGGTCAGGAAGTGGAGACAGGGAGAGAGCATGGGCTGTGCTCTTTACATCATGGAGGCCAGGAGAGAGAGGGAGAGGGAGAGAGAGAGAGAGAGAGAGAGTAGGAGGATGAGGAACCATATGTAATTCCCAAGGCTGAAGCCCCAGGGACCCATCTCCAGCCACACCCTGCCCACCCAAGACACCACCCAGGTAAATCCGTTCCAATGGGTTTATCCACTGCTGAGATTAGAACCCTCAGGACTTTTTTTTTTCCAACCCCGAATATTAATAAATGATCTCTTTAGGGGATATTTTATACCTAACTATAACAAGAATGGTCCAGTTTTTTTTTTTTCTTTAAAAAGTGTTCCTTTAGCCGGGTGTGGTGGTGCACGCTTATAATCCCAGCATTTGGGAGGCTGAGACTGGAGGATCCGGGTTCGAGGCCAGCCTCAGCTACCTAGTGAGGCACTCCACAACTTAACGAGACCCGGTTTCAAAATAAAGAATAAAAAATAGGGCTGGGGGTATAGCTCGGCAGTAGAATGCCCCAGAGTTCAATCCCCAGTACCGCAAAAAAAAAAAAAAAAAGTGTTCCTTTTAAGCCAGGAACAGTGGAATTCACCTGTAATCCCAGTACTTGGGAGGCTGAGACAGGAGGATCGTGGGTTCAAGGCCAGCCTGGGAAACTTAGTGAAAGCCTGTCTCAAAATAAAAATAAAATATAAAAAAAAAAGTGCTGGGGGTGTAGCTCAGTGGTAAAATGCCCCTGGGCTCAATCCCAGCTCCCCCCTCCCACAAGTTTTCCTCTTTTCTTAACCCTCACTTGATTCTTCAGTTCCTCAGGGTTATCATTATGACCCCTTCGGTACCTGGATCAGTCCTGATGTCTGAGTTTCCTGGCCAGGTGAGCAGAGCCCTGGCTTTTGTAAGAAAAGCAACTGCTGCCACGAGGCACTGGCTTCCCTGAGCCCTTGGAGAGGGTGGCTATTAGGTCCCCTGAGCACTCTGGAGGGGCTGGCCGTGGGGTCCCCTTGGCACCCTAGAAGGGCTGGTCATGGGGTCCCCTTGGCACCTGGAGGGGATGGCCGCAGGGTCCCCTTGGCACCTGGAAGGGCTGGCCGTGGGGTCTCCTTGGCAGCCTAGAAGGGCTGACCACAGGGTCCCCTTGGCACTCTGGGGGGGGGATGGCTGTGGGGTCCCCTTGGCACCCTGGCCAGGAGAAGAGGCTGACTGAATAGGAGGGGGCTTCCCTGCCAGAACTCCATTCACCACACAAAACACGGACAAAGATGTCCTATTTGTTTTCTTTTTATTCCTATGTAAGAAAGCTGTGGTGAATGGGGAGACACTTGGCCTTTGATATTGTACAAAAGTCAGTGCAGTATCTCGAGACAAAATAAAATAAATGGGAAGAAAATAAAGTACAAGGACTATTTAGACTCCACCATTCAAATGCCCCAGAAGCAACCGTGTTTCTGCTAGCACTCCGCTCCAGAAGGAGTAAGTGCAAAGATGTTCCGTGTCTCTGCCCTTGTTCTTGGGGACAAGACAGATGCCCCGCCTCTGAAGCCACCTGAAGCCTTTCTTCCCTGAGTAGCACGCGCGGCTCCTATACAAATGGCGTATGCAAACTCCGTTGTGTTCTGTAGTGCGCAACGCCGGTCTGTTTTCTAGGCATGCATTTCTCTGTTTATCCTTGCGACCAGGTTTTGGCCACTACCACAGTGACTTTTGCATTAGGGAAAAGATTAATTGATGAATGGTTACACATCGGGCCAGCCTGGACATTGTTCTGAGGTTTTGCTTCAATTCTAGTTGTTAAAGGGGGAAAAAAATCCTCTGCAACAATGTTATTAATGTGATAAAAAGAAATACTTGTTAATAACTAGATAATTTTCAGAACTTAGGTACATCCATCTGTTAATCTCAGTGGTGATTAAGGAGGTGATCCTAATACCCATTATTCCTAATGACAAGCCCAAGCAGGCTTAACGCATTAGCGGCGGAGGCCACAGAGAAGAGGCGGTGAAGGGTATCAGCAATCTCAGCCACAATTGAGGAATTGGCCCGTCCCCAGCACAACAAAAGTGATACAAAAGAATTACACCCTCACTAAAGTCCATTTCCTCGTATAATCACACAAAATGATTTTTCTTAAATATGATAATAAATCACAGCAAAAAATCAATGTGGCAGGGCCCAACTGCTATGGCCTGATAACGCATCAATCAATATTTAGTATTTAGATTTTAATTAATACATAGCCGTGCGGAGGCTTTTTAGGAGAGAAATATTTTCTCAGATAAAAAATCCGGCACTGTTAGCATGCAAAAGTTGTCGCTCATATCTGTCATTGATCAATCTGCCGGAGTCGTGATTAAAAACCCTTGGAAATATCAGACAAGAGGGTGAAACAGATTGAACCAAAAAAAGAGGGCGTTGCGGGCTGTTTGCCTGGGAGCAGGAGCGCGGAGGCCGCAGCCGGCCCGGCGGAGTGTCAGTTCCAACAGATAACTGTGGAATTTAGGAGCTGGGGAACATATAGACCGGGCTCTTTGTTGTTGGATCAGAATCGGGGAATTTCAAAGGAACTTCCCTAATTACCACCAGCACTTCCCTGGTCTTATTCATTGTAGTTTTGGTTGAAAGTTTTCCCTCGATGAGAATGTGCTTAAACATAATTTTAATGTTGTGGTCCACACTGGTTTCGGTGATGGGTTTAATTTCCTGCATGTCCCTTGATGGATGCGTGAGTGACATGGGTTATTAAAACCGAAGCTATAAATGGATGAATAGCGACGTTCCTTTCCACATCCCTGCAGAGGAATGACCGACCGATTGCCGATACCCCGCTTTCAAGCCATTGCCTGGGTGCTCGGCGACGGCCAGCCCCCACCTCACCTCCCAGGGCTGAGTCTGAACCCCGAGTTCACGAACCCCCCCAGGAGGAAGTGGCCTCTGGTCTGGTGTCCCCAGCCCTTGACATCTCCAGGCACAAGCAAAGTCTCCCTTGCTCTCTGAGTTCACTCAAGGCAGTCAAAGACAAGCAGGGAAGAGGGAGCCTCGGGTTTTGGAGTTTCGGGGAAGAGAATAAAAGAAGGTGACGTGCCCGTTGGGAGTACGGGATGCAGACTCGGGTCTTTGGTTCTCCCTGTGCGTCCCCATACAGGCTCCTCCTTCTCTCTCTTCCTCTGTTCATTCCGCGTCTGACAGCCCTCCTTTCCTCAAACGCAGAGCCACGTGTGGCCTTTGGTGGAACCTTTCCTAATTCGATGTTCCTCAGGCCTCCCCAGTCCACAAACCCGAAGCCCTTGGAAACCGAGCCGCGTGGGCCGGGACAAGCTGGGCTTGGAGAGCTGGCTGCCTCTGTGTCTCTGTGTCTTGGGGAAGGCCTGCTGGTCTTCTGTGTTGGGTGTCCTCTTTCTCGGCTCTCAGAGAACATGGCGCTGGAGTCTGGTGCCAGCTGACATGTTGGCAGGAGGGCCAGGAGAGAGAGACACCTGGAGCGGGCCCTTGTCCACGTTACATGGCTGCTGTGTCAAGGAACAGGAGGAACGGCCTTCCAAAGTGCTGATGTCTTTATTTTTATTTTTATTGGTGCATTGTAATCATACATCTTTGTGAGGTACAAGCTGGTAGAGGCATACATGCACACATCTCTCATTTAACCCTTCCCCAATTCCTGCCCCACTCTCTCCCCCTCCCTCCTTCTCAGGTTCAGCTTAATGATTGACTTTGATATGTTTGTGAAAGTACATCATGTGCATTAGGGTGCCCCCCCATCACCTTCAGTTAAGTCACCTTCTTTGCTCATCTAAGGTTTCTCCTTCTTTGTCTAGAGTCCCTCTTATGTCCCACTTTCTCCCTAGCTTCCGCATATTAGGGAGATCATACAATTTTTTACTTTTTGTGACTAACTAATCTCATTTAACATATTGTATTCCAGTTCCATCCATTTCACTCCAAATGACATGATCTTGTTCTTCTTTATGGCTGAGTAAAATTCCATTGTGTACATATCCCATAGTTTTGTAATCCATTCATCTTGTCGATGGACATCTTGGATGGTTCCATAGTTTGGCAATTGTGAATTGTGCAGCTATAAACATAGATACACATGCACCGGTCTGGTAGTTTGGTTTCCGGAAGTGGGATTGCTGGATCATATGGTAAGTTCATTCCCATTTGTCTGAGGATCCTCCATACTGTTTTTCAAAGTGGTTGCAAAGTGCTGATCTTGGAGGCAACTGAGGAGGACTGGGTGTGAGTGGGATTCCAAGCGCAGGTTGACGCGGGCGTGAGCCCCTTAGCTGAGGATGTCGGCAACACAGAAGCTCGAGAGACAGGAACAGCGCTGTGTTCTCTGGAGGGGGTGCCCACGTCGGCGAGCAGCAGACTGAACGAGCAGTTGTGAGCAGGGCCGTGGGGACTTCGCGGCTCTTGGGGCGCTGGACGCCTGTCCCGTTTCAAGTGGCTCAGCCAGTCGACCTTCCTCTTGGGAATTCCTGAGAAGCCCTCGGTTTGGGTCAATAGCTCTGAAGGAGGACAACTTCTTCGGGAACAAGAGGTTAGTCGAGGTTATTGCCCTTGGGGGTCCAGGGTGGAATGGGGGTCCAGGGACAGCCTGCGGTTTCTGCCTCTCAGGCTTCCTCACCTGGGGAAGTTCAGGGGAAGATGTTCCTAAGTGGGGAAGGAACTAGGAAGTGACTAGCTTTTACTCATTAGAACCATACGGTGAATTGAATCTGGGATCCTCCTGTCTCAGCCTCCCAGGTACTGGGATTACAGGCATGTGCTACCATGCTCGGCTTTTCTAGTTTGAGGCAACTCCATATAAGTTTGGGGGAACCGGTGGCCTCTCTTTTCCTCTGGTGACAACTAGGGGAATTGTTTCCCAAGCTTCAATTCACTCTCTCTCTTCTGTCCCGGAGGCCAGGGTGAGGCACAGCCCAGGGAGCTGGACCTGGGTTTGGAAAGATCATTCTTTGCCTTTTTTTTTGTTTGTTTTGTTTTTCTGCAGTGACCGGTCATTCATTTCCCCTCCCTCTCCCCCACGATAGCTGGGCAGGAACGCTGGACTGGGCTGCAGCGAGTGACTGCAGATTTTTCTGGGAGCAGAGCTCCCATTTCCACTTGCTGACCCAGACACCACACTGGACGTTCTGTAAACATTCACTCTGTTCTTCTCAGTGGTGCTGAGATGTAAATTCCACTTCCCCAACTTTATGAATGAGCAAACCGGACTCTGAGAGCATCCTCAGGAGAGGGGCAGAGCTGGCTGGGAACAGGGCTCTGACTTCAGCTTGTCGCCTCCTCTGGCCCTTCTGTCGCCTCCTCTGGCCCCTCGGCCTCCTGGGATGGCTGCCAGGAGCAGGACCGATTGCCACCTGCAGAGATGGCAATTCTTATTGGTCAGAGCTCTTTTTGTGTGTGTGTGTGTGTGCTGGGAATTGAACTCAGGGGCATTCTATCTCTGAGCTACACCCCCAGCCTGTTAAAAATTTTATTAATTTTATTTTTTATTTGGAAATAGAGTCTTGCTAAGTTGCTGAGAGCCATGCTAAGTTGCTGATGCTGGCTTTGGACCTGTGATCTTCCAGTCTCAGCTTCCCCGGTGCTGAGAGTGTGTGCCACCATGCCCGGCTGGTCGGAACGCCTAATGGAATGAAGTCCTCCTGGGGCAGGGTGCTGATGAGGGACCGAGTTTAGTTCTGGTCTCACAGAGGAGAGTCTGTGGCTGCCGTCTGAGCTGGAAACCCGATGTGCATTTGGGGCTGGAGCTTGCCCAGTGTGCACCCGTGCCCTGCACTGTCTGCCTCTCCCGTGATTTCTCCGCGCTGCCCTGGGGGTGCAGATGTGCTCGGTGGTTCTATCTTTGTTTCTCTGATGGTTGGTGGGGACGTCAGTTCGTTTCCAACTCGGGGCCAATGTCAGTCATGTTAGCCAGGGTCACGTTTGATGGGAGGATCGGGCCCATGGCGGCTATGGCCCTGACTCCTCAGCCGTCACCGTGGATGGCAGAGAGGTTCCATCTCCCATGGAAGGCAGCCCGGTGGGCTGTAGCCAAGGTGGTATGAATTGTGCCCTGAGTTAAACGCAACGCGCGCCCAATGCCAGCAAATTGTATACAGAAGGCTGCTATGGAGATGCACCTTTTGCACAACTGGGTCCATCAGGAATAGGCACACCGTGTACCCTTCTGTTGCCGTAGATGGAAAGCTGATTCCCACCGAGATGAAAAGCGTGCGGAATTTCAGTTCCTCCTGGTGTGTGCACACAAGTGCGTGTCTGCCTGCTCATGAAGGAGAAGAAAGCTTAGTGCCAGCAATGTCTGACAAAGTGTTTCATAGACATTTGTTTCTGAAATTCTCACAGCTGAAGCCTGCAGCTTTCCCTGTGGCTGCAGTTTTACAGATGAGGATTCTTGGCTGATACCGGGCACTAATGAAGGGCGGGGGTGTCGGGGGTCGGCTGGGCCACACCCTTGCACTCTGCACCAGGACTGCTTTCCCCCCCCCCCACCCCCCAAGTTCAAACAGGCAAATATCCCTGCCTGTGCGTTTCTCGAATGCCCACGTGTGTGCTGGTACCTTCTCCAGCACCCGAGATCCTGCCCCACTTATTCACCCACAGATTGAGACTCCCAGACCCGGGAAGGTGTGTGTATTCATTCCCCAGATAATCAGAGGCCCAGGTGAAATAAAGCTTCCAGTTGATGGACACCGGGCCGACAGGGCTGTTAGTTTATGTAGGCTACAGGCAGAGTGGACTGGAAAATTTTGATCACTTTAATTTACTATATCCAGCATGCCTGCTGTACGCGGCCGGGGCTTTTATCAAGCCCTGTGAGGCGGTATTGATTTTTTTATTTTCTATGTAGGATAAGAAGACAGAGAGTTAGGAGCAAGAGTGAATGAAGAACTTTCCTCGGATTGTGGCTATTCTCTGCCTTATTGCATCCTGTCGTTTGTGGTTTCAGATGACGTCCTGTATGTCAGGGTTGCTTGAAGCAATAAACAGGGTGAATAACAATGGAAGGGCAAGATGAGAAAGATTGAAAAAGGGGAGAGAGGCAGCTCGGAGGGTAGGAAAGTGCATGTGAGAAGCGGGGAGCAGCCGAGCTGCAGGGAAGGAGGGTGCGCAGGTGTGAGTGGTGAGTTTTACCAGGAAAGAGAACCTGGCCTTTGTCTTCCCGTCCTTGCCCCCAAACCCACAAGAGGCCACCAGGCTGCCCCCCACGCCAGAGAACCACAGACAGGCGGCGACCAGGCGTGCGCCACCACCCCTGTGTTCTTGGTGGCGCTGCCCACCCCTCCTGGGGGGACATGCAGCTGAGTGTGTCCACAATGAGATGGGGACCAGTCTCAGCAGCCTGTGGGGCCATCTTAGGGCGTAGCAAGGCGGGGGTACAGCCCCTCTTGACTTCCGGGCTTCTCAGGGGTGTAATGTAATTTGACACAAAACGGGCCAATGTGGGGTATAATGGGGGTGTGGGGGGAGGGAACAAGGGACTGAATCCAGGGGCATGCTATCTCTGAGCTGCATCCCCAGCCCTTATAATTTTTTTCTTTTTGAAACAGTGTCTCACTAGGTTGCTGAAGATCTCACTAAAATCCTGGGTTTGAACCTGTGATCCTCTTGTCTCAGCTTCCCAAGTACTAGGATTACAGGCATGAGCCACCGTGCCCGGCTCAGTGTGGGTGATTTTAATAATATGATTTATCTTATGGTGGGAGTGGGGAGACTGGGAAACATAATCTCAGGAGTTAGCTCTGTCTTTTTTTTTTTTTTAATGTGTCTGTGTGTGATTCTGGGGCTTGAACTCAGAGGAATTCTCCCTCCTCCGAGCTACACCCCCAGCTCCTTTTTGTTTTGAGACAGAGTCTCAATAGGTTACTGAGATCCTTTCCATGTTGCTGAGGCTGTCCTCAAGTCTGCCATCCTCTTGTCTCAACCTCCCAAGTAATGGAATTATAGTTGTGAGCCATCATGCCCGCCTCGCTGTCTTTTACTGCTGTTTGTCATAGATTCCTCATTTGATTTGCTTAGTAAACAGGAGCCTCACTCTCTGGTGTGTTCTTCCTTCCTTCCTTCCTTCCTTCCTTCCTTCCTTCCTTCCTTCCTTCCTTCCTTCCTTCTTTCTTTTGTGTGGTACTAGGCATTGAACCAGAGGTGTTCTGCCACCAAGCTATACCCCTAGCCCTATTTTATTTTTTTGAAACAGAGTCTCACTAAATTGCAGAGGGCCTCACTAGGTTGCTGAGGCTGGCCAGGAACGTGCGATCCTCCTGTCTTAGCCTCCCAAGTACTGGGATTACAAGTGTGCGCCACCACGCCTGGCGTACCCTGATGTCTTTGGCCTTCAGTCCCAGATCCAATGGCCCACACTGTGATGGGGTCTCAGACAGAGAAACATACCATGGCCTTGGTCCCATCTGGACTTTTGCCACGTGACACTCTGCTGACTCAGTTTACCTTGCTGTCTGGTGGAACGAGAGTGGGTTAGGGAGCAGAAGACCACTCACAAAGGCAGGATGCGCCATTGTTATAATGCACTTAGAGACCCACGTGGCCTCAGAATCACAGACGATGCACCCTCCCGATTTTCAGATGGAGGAACAGAGGTCTGCAGGGGAAGGGACCGCTGTTAGCAGGTCACCAGCAGACAGAGGAGACGCTGGGCTCTGGCCCCAGTCATTGGACTCACAGCCTCAGAAGAGGCTTTCAAGACACCTCCTAAGGGCCGGGCTGGAACGCAGCGCAGCAGGGTGACGGGCCCTGGGTGTGGGAGGAACCACGGGGCAGAGTCAGGCAGCCATGACCCGCACTGGCACCTTCTCGTTAGCACAGAGGAGAGTGCTGAGGTGCTGGAACATCCTGCAGGAGCAGTGGCTGGAGTGAGCAGAGCGACTTCCGAAGAGGGCCAGAGGCGGCACTTCTGAAGCACACGGCACGCGCCCGGCGCTCTCACTTCTAAGTACTGTCTTCCAGAAAGCCAGGGCTGCCTGTGCCACACCGGGCCTTTCTCCAGACCATCCAAATCACGTCTGCATGCCGAATGCCATTCCGTGGGCGGCCCACATGCTGAGTTTGATTTTAGACCGTAAAAACGTGTAGCTTGTCGACAAAGACTAGTGTTTGGGCAGTTGTGTAATGCAAGAACAAAGGGCACTTTGGAGGCTGACTTTGCAACTTGTTTCTCCTCTGGCTCGGAAGGCTCTGGCGTGTGGTTACGTGACGGTCCTCGCTTGTGCTGTGACCCATTGGATTTTCGGTGTGTAGAAGACTGGGGTGCCAGGGGGCTGGCTGTGCATGGCGCTGGTTTTCTGCCCATGCCTGCCCCACTAATATCACTTCAACGGCTGTTTCAGAGTCTCAGGGTGGCTCTTTGGTAAACATACACTACAAGAATGAATTGAATGTGGTTGAGTGTGGAAACCATTTGCAAAATCGTAACTTAAAATTCCCTTAGAAAAAGAGTTTAAGTAGGGACTGGTGTAAATTAGACTTTAAATTAGGATTTACTTTAGAATCCCTCAGAGTCAACATTTGGCTGCTAAGTAGAGGTAATTGTTAATCATGTTATAAATAGACATCTGTAACTTTAAATCTGATTGTATATCTATTTTTTTTTTTCTGGTGTTAGGAATTGAATCCAGGAGTGTTCTACCTCTGAGCTATCCCCAGCCCTATTTTGTTTTTTATTTTGAAACGGGGGTCTCACTAAGTTGAGGAGGACCTCACTAAGTTGCTGAGGCTGGCCTCAAACCTGTGATCCTCCTGTCTTAGCCTCCCAAGTCCTGGGATTACTAGGCATGCACCACCATACCCACTCTGAGTGTATAATTTTTAATTCTCTCACTTTTTAAAAAAAACATATCTTTAATCTTAAAGCTTGTATTAAAATTAGCTACAGGGATTTGTTTTTGACAGGCAGCTCCTGGCGAGAATTCTCTAAAGGCCCGTGTGTGTGTGTGTGTGTGTGTGTGTGTGTGTGTGTGTGTGTATCGAGGCCTGATTCTCGATGGGGTGAAGTTCCAGTTAAATAAAGTTAATGCATGATTTAAAAAAATGTGGCTTGCCAATTCTGTCTATTTATCTTGCAAAGAAATTGATGACTTATCATCAAGTGAAATTAAGGGAACTTACTCCACCCTCAACTCTATTGGAAATCATCCCTCTGACAGGCAAAGAGAGGGACAGACCTGTAGGCCTTTTGTAGATGTTTACGCGCTTTCCGAAGCTTCCACGCAGCTGCAGAACTGGAAGAAGCCCAGGTGAAAAGGTTTATTTAACCCACAGCGTATTTCTAAGGGAGCTCATTTGCTCCTGTCTCTGGAGACACCCATCCGTCTGGGCTGTCTCGACTGAGTTGCTCTGAGCTGTGGCTGGGCTCAGGGGCTCTCTGGTGCCTCCGTTATTTTTGTTCTTACCCGGGGTGTCTTGGTGGAGCTGGGGCTCTGAGGTGCAGTTCACCTGCAGAGGCAGGAGAACACACGTTGACTTTTTGTGATTGTACGTGTGGTTGTGTTTTCCTGTAAGAATACTTATTTAAAAATCAAGGACCAGCCGGGCATGGTGGCACATGCCTGTATTACCAATACTTGGGAGGCTGAGACAGGAGGATCACAGGTTTGAAGGCAAGTACTGAGACTCTTACCAACCTAGCAAGACCCTGTTTCAAAACAAAAAGTAAAATAGGGTTAGGGGGGTAGCTTGGAGGTAGACTTGCCCTGGGTTCAATCCCCAGTACCACAAAAAATAAATAAGAGCCGGGGATGGTGGTGCACGTTTGTAATCCCAGGACTTGGGAGGCTGAGACCACAGTTTCGTGGCCAGCCTCATCTCCACAACTTAGTGAGACCCTGCTTTGAAATAAAGAATAAGAATAGCTCAGAGATACAATGCCCCGGGGTTCAATTCCCCAGTACTGCAAAATGAATGAATGAATGAATAAATAAATAAAAATAAATACAAATCAAGGACCACAGCTGAGAAGCAATGGTGACGCAATGGGATAGAATCAGTTAGCTTTTCTATTGCTCATTGTTGAAAATGGCGCTGGGCCACCCAGTCTCACTTATAGGTAGAATTCATCCAGAGAAAATAAAAGCTGTGACGGGAGTTCAGCTGCGATGCGCAGCGATTGTGCCACGTGGAGATGGAATCCAAAGTGTGAGCGGGGCTGCTCTGAGGCCCTGGGGTGCAGTCTCTGTGAAGCTGTGATTTATTCTCAGCTTAAAAGGCCATTGTTAGCTGGGCGTGGTGGAGCACGCTTGTAATCCCAGCATTTGGGAGGCTGAGACTGGAGGATCTGGGTTCGAGGCCAGCCTCAGCTACCTGGGGAGGCATTTTGCAACTTAGTTAGACCCTGTTTCAAAATAAAGAATAAAAAATAGGACTGGGGGTATAGCTCGGAGGTAGAGTACCCCCGAGTTCAATCCCCAGTACCGCAGGGGGAAAAAAAAAAGGCCACTGTTAAAGCAAAATTATTGCTTTCTTTACATGGTATAGGAAGCTTTATAGTATCGCCCAGGTTAAATCTGAGTGACATTATCACTCTTCGGGCAAGTAACCACCATGCAATGGAAGACTTGGAAGTATTTTAAGACCTTATGGCAGGCTAACTTCTTGGTGCGCTTGTTTGGAAATCAATTTCATTTTAAAGCAGAAAAGCCTCCTTAAGTGAATATATGAATGTTCCCTTTCCCCACACGTTCCCACCACACACAGACTGAAAACTCTGAAGGAGAGCTGGGTCTCCCAGCCCGGCCAGTCAATCAGAGATTGTGTGGGATGGGAACTTGCATTGGGGCATCTGCTTGGCCGCAAGCCTGCAGCCAGGCCTGCCCGTCTATTCCAGGACTCGCCTCTGGGGAGCTCAAGTTTGCAAAGCAGTTTGGAGACCGTGAAGCACTCCACAGAGGGAAAGAGTTTCCCCCGGGTTTCTTTCTCCCTTTGACCCTCTGATGGAAATTCAGGATTTTCACATATTAATTGGCCCTCAGTAAGATGCATAATCACACTTTCTTATTTTATTTTATTTTAAAAAAGAAGATTAATATGTAGCTGCGGACTCTGGAATCGCTTAAAGTGCTCTTTGGAAATCTGACCGGTCATAGCCGTCAGATGTGCAACAATGAAAATAATAACAATAATGACAACAATAAATGTTAAAAATGGAAATAGGCACACTGCAATTATAGCTCCGCATTCGCGCGGCGTTCAAGAAAGGGACGCTTTAAAGGAAGATGTCTCTTCCCATTCAAAATACAACCTGAGCATTTAATCAGAGGAAAATGCCGCCGAAAATGGAATAAATGGTCTCGGTGTACCCAGGTTGTTTCTAAACAGGAATGCAAAGATGTGATAGAAATAATTTAGACATATGGATAAGAACCTTCAAAATCAATAGCGCTGGGAGAGCCAAGAAGCTTATGCTGATGCAATCAAACAGAATTGAATTTCATACAAATGTTGGCAAATCTATATCAGATTATCACGGCAAAAACTTCATTTTCATTGATTTATAATGTATTATTATTGTTTCCCCCAAACTGCCACAGACAGCCATTTAGCAGCTGCCAAGTGCCTTAAGGGTAAATAAAGGCTCTCACTGGCGGGGTGGGTTATAGACGTTTGAGAGGGCAATAACTCACCGGGCGGCAGGTGCGGCGCTCCAGCGATTCTTCGCTTGTTCCTTTTAATCGCGTTAGGTAATTCTTGAGACTTTTGGTGAGCGTGGGGGTGTTTGCTCGATTCCCCCTGCGAATCAAGAAGGAAGCGAGGAAAATGTGTTGTCATAGTCAGACACTTAGCAAAATCGAGGCTTAACGGCGCCATGACCGTGAGTCAGGTGACCTACGTCTAACCTAACCACCGGCTTCTGTATCTCTCTGATCATCTATGGCCTCCGCCCACCTATCTCTGTATCTATCTATATGCGAGAGCATCGTTTAGACGGGGATTGCTTGTGGGAGCCTGGCTCCTGGCTGCCTCTCTCGGCCGACGTCTGGGCCTTTGTGTTCCCCACGTCTTGCCGTTTCAGGTGTCAACGCACTTTTACGTCCTATTGGGAAGAAGGATTTTCCCCTCCCAGTTGCTGCTCCCTTGAGATCCATCATTACAGAGGACAAGGTTCTACCCCAGCCTGAGCAGGAAGACGCTGCTCTTTTGAGATGAGATTATGTGAACACTTTACCCACAAGTGAAGGAAAACAGAAATGAAAATAGTAACAATAGTAAATTAGGTTATTTCATTAAGCGTTTAGCTATGGCTATAAGAAATAAAGTAGAACCGGGCATGGTGGCACATGCTTGTAACCTCAGTACTTGGGAGGCTGAGACAGGAGGATCGCACGTTCACAGCCAGCCTCAGCAACCTCGTGAGGACCTCTACAACTTAGTGAGGCCCTGTTTGTTTGTTTGTTTATTTATTTATTTATTTATTGCGGTACCGGGGATTGAACTCAAGGGCAAGACCATCCTGTCTCCAAATGAAATTATAAGAGTTGGGGGTGTAGCTCCATGGCAGAGCCCCCAGGTTCAATCCCCAGTCACACAAACCTTGTGCTCCACGGTTCACAAGTCCATTCACCAGGCCAGAGCTCAACTCCACTGCCAACCTGGGGCCCCCGGCTCCTCGAGGGGAGCTGGGGAACAGCAGAGGGCAAGGGCCACTCTTCCTTCATTGTCCTCCATCACCGTGTTGAGCAGCCATCACACCATCCAATTCCAGAACTTTCCACTAGGAATTCACCCCAATATTACTTATGTTTGTCCATTTTCCTATCACGGTTCTCTATAATAAAAATATGGTAATCAGAAGCACAATTATTAACCAGGCGAACACACTTTTCTACCCTTAGTTCTATTTGTGTATAAATATCACTCATTGATAGAATGGGATGGTTCTCAAATCTCAAATCTGGTCCTGTCTTCTGTTTTTATTAATGTAAATACTGAGAAGCTTGTTCGTGTGAATTAACAGACATGGTGGGAACTTTGTTGTATCAGTGACATTCAATATTTTGAACTCCTGAGTTACATGCCAATAATAGCATGATAATCTAGTATTAAAAATGTTTTTATTATAAATATTAATTCACAGAGTGTACAAGTTAATGGGATTCTCTGTGATGTTGTCATCCCCGCTTTGACCATGCCCACCTCACCACCACCCTCTCTTGCCCACCATTACCTTCTCCTTCCCTAAGAGTTTTCTTCTGTTTTTAGGGGTTTTTTTTTTAGCTTCCATTCCACATATTCGAGAAAACATGTGTTATGGTTTGGATCTGAAGTGTCTCCCAAACCTCATGTGTTAGGCAGCATCGAGTGCAGAGATTTGCAAGGCATGGAGCCCTGTGAAAGGCCCCGACATCCAGCCGTCAGCATTGTATCTTCTAATTTGGCAACAATGCTGCAAATGTTCCCTTGTGCCCCAAGAAGCCTTCATACCTAGGGTGGGAGATTTGTGGGTCAGTGAAATGCATCCTGCAGGCTCCCACCCCTGGCCGGACTCCCTGTGGAACGTCTGGTGTGCAGGGTAGCTCTGTTAGAGAGACTCCTGTGTGACGCCTTTCACTAACTCTTTGCCTCTTATCAAAAACAAAGCCACCGTCATCTGTCAGCAAGAACATAAACAAAACAAGACAAAACAACAAACCCAAAGCCATCAATTAAACACCTCAACTGTGTCGAAGCATCTAGGAATAATACAGAGGAGGCCCCCTCCCACAATGAGACTGAGCCCTCAGTGGGAAAGCCAGAGGCTGTGGAGCCCCTGAGGATCCTGTGCCAGTCAGAAAAGAGAAAGGTAAAGGCTGGTGGTCACCATCTGTCATATCCTTTAACTCTACAGCCCTCCCCCTCCTTTCTTTCTCCTTCTCCCTTCTCCCTCCTCCCTTCTCCCTCCTCCCTCCTCCCTCCTCATTCCTCCTCCTCCCTACTTCTCCTCCCTCTTCTCTATTTCTTCTCTTCCTCCCTACTCTTCCTCCTCCCTCCTCCCTCACTTAAATATTCCAAAAGGATTCCCTGGCCTCTGGTGTGATCCTTGGGAAGGGCAAAGAGCCCTTGTTCTTATTCTAATGTTGGAAGCCAGCGGAGGAGACAGGTGAACACACCTCCAGCCGCAGTGCGGGTGATGGGCAGCATTCCCTGCTGGACTCACTCACAGGAAGGGAGCCGCAGGACACCCCCAGAAGGGGTGCGCTACCAGGTGGGCCTTGAGGGACCAAGTCGGAAGCCGAGGATCAGAGGGAGTCCTGAGTCGGAAGCCGAGATCAGAGGGAGTCCTGAGGCTCCTAGGGGAGTGGCAGCAGTGGACTCTGGGTGCAATGTCAAAGTCAAGGTCAAGGTCAAGGTTAGGACAGGAAGCTGCTGGACAGGACTGGAGGGTCAGCCTCACCTGTGCTGTGCTCAGGGGCCATGGGGAACCCGGGGGGCTGGAAGGAGAGATGTGGCCAGACTTGAGTCCGGCTCTCTGCACAGAGCAGATGAGGTGCAGAGGCATGGAGCACTTAGGGGCCTCCTGATGGCGCAATGGAGGGGCAGCAGGCGCCTGGGTGATGGAGGGAAAGTAAAAATGGTGGCAAATTTGGGGCTAGAGTCGCAGGACTTCATCCTTGATGGTCCTGAGGGAACTGAGGGTGCCAGAACTCTAGGCTGGGTGACTCTTTCCCGAGGCTTGCAGGAAGGGGACGGTGGGGTGCTAAAGTTCCTGTACTGTGGGACAGACATCAGGCAAGGTGCTTGAGTCTGCAGCCAACACAGAGTGGAAAACTGCCAGCCACCAGGCAGCAGCGGGAGTCCTGCAGGGGCGCTGGGCTGGGACTTCTCTCGGTGCCCGTGGTCAGATGAGTGAGGGGCAGTCCAGCACCTGAGGAGGAGAGGGGGGCCAGGACAGAGCCCCGCAGGGTGCAGGGCTGCAGGCACAGGACTGGATGACTGGGGCGGATGAGTGAGGGGCAGTCCAGCACCTGAGGAGGAGAGGGGGGCCAGGACAGAGCCCCGCAGGGTGCAGGGCTGCAGGCACAGGACTGGATGACTGGGGCGGAGGACTCTGATGGGGAAGCCCGTGGCCAGGTCGGGGGGCATGGGATGGGGATGGGTGTGAGGGAAGGAGGGTCTGAGGCAGCCTTCCTGTTGGGTCGCTTTATTTTCAGGGAGATGATGCTTGAACATGCAGGCTTGCCTGCTGAGACGGAGGCCGTGAGGGAGGGGGCATCTGCAGGATGATGCGTGGGCACCATCTCCAAGGGCGCAGACCTCTGTGCTTGCTGAGGCTGCAGGTGGAGGAGTGGACACCATGCGGTGTTACGGGGACCTCTGCAAAGGAGTGTGGAGCTCAAAGGGCACGTGGGCTGCAGTGGAGACAGGAGAAGTGCAGGCGGCCAGGGCTCAGCCAGGGGCACAGAGGTGGGACTCACCACAGGTGTGCAGTGCTGGATGGGGCTGGGATGGCCCAGGTCAGGAATGTGCATGCAGCTAAATTGAAATTTTATATGAAGAAAACCCCTGACTGGTGCCCCTCTACTCGCTTCTCCCTTTATGTGTGTGCATGCATGTGCAACTGTGCCAGTGTGTGCCTGTGTGTGTATTTGTGTGCTGTGAAGGGGTGTGCATGTGTGTGCATGCATTTGCAGCTGTGCCAGTATGTGCATGCATGTGCACGGGTGTCCTGTGCATGCACACAGACCTTTTTATGAACTCAGTTCAAACATGTGTTCTCCATTAACTCCATTCAGCCAAATTTTTTGAGAAGTTCGCAATAAAGAAGGCATTTGGTAAAAGAGCTACCATTTAACCAGAATCATTCATTAACCAGGATCAGGTATTAACAGGGCAGAATCTGCAGTTGTTTTTGACTCTCAAAATTAAGCCACACTGGCCATTAATTCCTTTGCCCAAGTGGCTGGGCTTCCTGTGGGCAGGACAGTGGCTTGGTGACTTAGCATCCTCCTGGAATGGCACTGCTGTCCAGAGCCCTCATTGGCCCTCAGAAGGGTGACGGGCTTTCACCAAGCAGGTGTGGTTCTGGCCTCCTGGCATCACAGAGATGGCTATGGGTGTGAGAGGTGCAGACAGAAGCTCTCTTGTCTCAGGATGAAGGCTGCATCTAGTAGAACTCAATAAGTCTCAGTTTAGAGATTGCATGAGCTGTCCAGCTAAGTGGACAGTCAGATTTGGGGGTGCAGGTGGGGGTACAGAGCTCCAGTGTGCCTCCTTATTGTCTGTCAACCTCACCACTGGGGGCAGGGGGCATGGCATCTCACTTCCTCCATGGAGTTCTGGGAGCCTGGGGCTCCTTCAGTGCAGATGGGTAGGAC
The DNA here is from genome assembly GCA_004027655.1 of Graphiurus murinus. Taxonomy (NCBI): domain Eukaryota; kingdom Metazoa; phylum Chordata; class Mammalia; order Rodentia; family Gliridae; genus Graphiurus; species Graphiurus murinus. The sequence continues at coordinate 54,138 of PVLC010004852.1, read as the reverse complement.
TGGAGTCTTCGCTCTTTCCTGGGGAGATGAAGAGCTATGAAGAGTTTGCTGCCACTCACCCCTCTCATCCCACAGATGGTGGCAAGCTGATTTTATTAGACAAAACCTCAGTGCTTGGTGGGGGGTTCTGATGAAGCACCTATATTGTAGGATTGTTTAGTGCATGAAAGCAACCCTAATCAAATCAGACCATGATTTCCCTGGGATTTGGGAAGTTTAATTTAAAAATTTTGTGATCACAGGTATATTTGCATAATGGGCACAAAAGATGGTTTTGAGGTTGGATTTGGATTTTACTCCCAGTGTGTTTATTTTCATCCACACTGGGTTGTGGTGAATGAAGAGTCTGATTTGAAGTGAATAATCCAGGCACCGCGAGAGTCACCTGTCAACCAGTCTAGCTTTCCTGCATCCATGAGGCTCCAACCTACTCCTGGCTGTCACTAGGGCCCAGCCTCTGACTGCCAGCCACTCTGTTGGTTTTTGCAGTGGGCTGGGGATGTGCTGTCCACAAGAGTCAGGGTCAAGAGCATGCTTGGAGGCAGCTCTATTAGTCAGCTGTGGGCTGTTTTGGACTTCCACTCTCTCAGAACTGCACATGCCAATACCACACACACACACACATACTTCAGCTGGGTGCACCTTGGTACTGTTGGCCATCCAGCTCCATTCGACACTTGGCTCCCGAAGGACAAGGGTAGCTTCTTCTGCATGGTCCTGCAACCCCACAATTCAATAAAGTAGCACCCATACTGATGAAATATCAGAGAATTAAGAAAAGAATCCTGTTGCCTCAGGTTTGGTGAGATGACTGCACAAGGTTTAAAAATCCTGAGTTTAGATGCTTTCTCTGACTTTGGATGGGTCTTTAAATTCTTCCTCCACTTGAAAAGAAACAAAAAGTCAGAATCACAGGATGTGCAGCTCAACTGTGGTTTGTGCAAATGGTGGCATTGATTGACCCATTGTTGTATAGAGAAGACTGTGGCCACATGTCACAGTCTTGGGAAAAATGTGCCTGTGAATGCTCAAAACAAAAAATAAAAGGTGATGTTTGCCATCTATCTGTCAACACTTCATTGAACATGTCACCTATCTGTCTATCATTTATTCATTCATATATCCATTTATCATCTACCAATCATCCAACTTTCATCTGTCTATACTTCATTCATCCATCCACTTATCACCTATTAATCATCTATCTTTTGTACACCCATCTATTCCTTTATCATCTATATATCATCTATTTATAATCTATGTATGTATTATCTAACTATGAATTATCTATAATCAGTCAGTCATTTATCCATCCATCTACTATCCATCTATCTCTCAGTCATCCATCTATCAATCTTCTGTCTATCTGTTTTGGTCAACATCCTCACTGCTGTAATACAAAACAACTGACCATCACAACTTAGAGGAAGGAAGGTTTGTTTGCTCACAGTTTTTTGGAGATTTCAGAGTTTCAGTCCATGTGAGACTGGGTTTGCGGAGCTCCGAGAATGGTGGCAGGAAGCATAGAGGGAGAGTGCAAGACTCTGCTCTCACAGCATGGAAACCAGAAGGCGAGAGAGAGAGAGAGAGAGAGAGAGAGAGAGAGGAGAGACCTTATATAGGCCCTAATTCTAAGTCCAAACCATTACACCATCCATCTAGTATTTGTCAATTCTTTATCCATCTATCAATTATCTGTCATCTACTTACCAATTATCAGTCCTCTATCATCTATCATTAATTTATATATTATCTATCTATTCATCTATCTGTGATCTGTCAACCATCTAGTCATTCATGTGATCTGTCAATCATCTACCTACCTACCTACCTATCTATCAATCATCTGTCTAGAATACTCCCTTGCTTTAACTGATGCGCTCTGCTAACCTTCCAGTTCTACCATCATTCCCCAGCTTTGATTTGTCTTCAGCAGGCTGAGCTTGTAAGATGAATGGCGGAAAGAAAAGGTGAGGCACATCAACTTCCTGCAGACCTGGGCTCGACACTGGCTCTCCCGCTGACCTGAGGCTTTCATGACTTGGGGCAGGTGCCGCACCTCTTCAGGCCTCCATTGCCTCATCTATAAGATGCCCGTTTCCATTTTTGTTGTGTTTTACAATAGTGTTTGTAATTTTTACAGAGTACCTGGCTCACAGATGCTCCCTATACCAGGTAACCTGCTAGCATGATGGGTTACTGCCCTTTGGTTCAGGTGCTCACTCCAGCACCACTGCTGCATCTGGAAGCTGCAGAGACAAGAGAGACACTGGCCCATGGAGCCAGGGGAGCGGAGGGCAGGGTCCTGTGCGCCAGGGACAGCATGACCCCCTGCCCATGTGGCATTGTGATAGCTCTTGGTTCTCCCCACAGGTGCCCCACTGCATAATTTGGTAGATGTGAGAAATCAGAATTTGTATTTCTCAGACCCAGGGATGATGGAAGAGACAGAGTACACACGCATGGGCTGAGTGGGGCTCAGGTGCTCGCTGCTCTGGGCTGGTGGCACCTGCTCCTAGTGCTGAGGGCCAGCTTGCTCAGACACCTGAAGTGCCATTTCCCTGAAGACTCAGACACTCCGTAATGCCAGAAACTTTACCCGCTCAGCAAGGAGGAAGTGCGACTCAGAGGCATGAATGATTCCTGCTGGCCATGGTCCACCTCTGGAGCTGGCGGTGCAGGCTGGCCGCTGAGGTTCTCAGCATGCCCTCCTGGCCAGCAGGCATGACAGGGGACGGCCACTGGCGACGGCCCATGAACTTGGCTTTGTGCCTCAGTTGATTCCTGCCGCTCCCAGTAGTGCAGAGCCGAGCCAGTTAGGTGGTCACCAGGTAGTATGGCTGGAAGGTTTGAGCGCCATGCCCGAGCTGTCACTCAAGTCCCAAGGTCCTGTGGTCATGGCGAGCACAGCTCTGCACTTGCTGCAGGGCCAAGGGAAAGAATCCTGCGATGGCCTTGACCATGGCCAAAGGTTGTTGCCGTCCTTCTCGCGCCTGTCCTGCCCCGAGGCCAGAGCAGGTTCATCTGCAGGATGCACCTTTGAGCTCTCCACGTGTAGATGCCCTAAGGCGGCGAGGCCCTCCCACACACCTGATGCAGAAGCCTGCCCCTTCCTGCCGGGTCTTGCTTCTCCTTTTCAATTCACAATCAGGATGGGCGTGGGATTCACCACGATGCAGTTTCAGTTCCAGATGCGAATTCTGCACATGGCAGCCTCACACTTGAGCTCTTAAGCAGGACGAGTTAGTTCTGTGGCTCTTCTGCAGGTATAGCCAGATATTAGCTTAGACATGTCCAAGGAAAGAGGATAGATGCTGGCTTTCCAACTGCGAGGTTGCCTGGGCTTGCCGCAGCCCACTCGCTGCTGGTGGTGCCAAACACTGGAACAATTCCAAGGTGTGGTACCAGGTCCAGACCCGACAACAGAGTGGCTGCAGGTGGCTACCTGGGGTGCCTATGCCAAGGCAGGGAGCGGAGCTGGTGCAGGCGAGGGGCACGCGCTGTTATGCTGAGTGGGGGGGGGGTGAGCACGGTTGTGTGCTTGGCACGTCTGCAGGAGCCTGCAGACCCCAGGGTTTTGCCTGGAATGGCTCTTACAGCCTGCGCCCTCGGACGGAGCCAGGTGCCAATGCTTCTGGAAGGAGGAAAGGTTGCCCATGAACACCGCTGGTCAAATGTGAGGGATCGTGCTGAGCCCAGGTGCGGCAGCCAGGACAGGAAAGTCGGCCAGGAAACGCGGCACGACGGTGCTTCTCTGGGGGCTGTCTGCTAGGAGCATGGGCATTTCCCCTGCCTCGGGATCCTGGCAAACTTGAGGAAATGATTTTAAAGGAGGGCAGCTCTGGTTGTTTCCACCATTGGCTGAAAAACCCTAAACCCAGAACCATGGGAAATTATCAAATTATCAGAAGATGTTTTTCTGGCCAGTCTTTTTTTTTTTCTGTTGTTATCTTTTATAATTGTGGGGTTGCTTTGGAAACATTTTTTTTTCTGTTGTTATCTTTTATAATTGTGGGGTTGCTTTGGAAACATGGTTTTACTGCTTTTTGTTTAAAACATTTTAGCAAGTGCCAGTCTTTACCCCAGCAGTCAATCACTGAGAATGAAGTATTCCTCCATACCAGTTCTAAGCCCCAGTGGCCAGGAGGCTTGGGTCAGCACCAGGAGGGGCAGGAGCAGAACCAGGAGATCTGGGGCAGTACCAGGAGGCTTGGGGAAGCACCAGGAGGGGCAGTAGCAGAACCAGGAGGTCTGTGGCAGTACCAGGAGGTTCTGGAAAGTACCAGGAGACCTAGGGTAGTACCAGGAGGGTCTAGGCAGTACCAGGAGGCTTGGGGCAGCATGGGGGGGAGCAGAAGCAGAACCAGGAGATCTGGAGCAGTACCAGGAGGTCCTGGGCAGTACTAGGAGGCCAGGGGCAGTACCAGGTGGACTGAGGCAGTTTCTGGGCAGGACAGTACCTGGTGGGCTGGGAAGTCCCTGGACTGGGCAGTACCTGGTGGACTGGGCAGTCCCTGTGTCCCGGGGTGGTCTGGGCAGTCCCTGGTGGACTGGACAGCCCCTGGGCTGGGCAGTACCAGGTGGGCTGGGAAGTCCCTGGACTGGGCAGTACCTGGTGGACTGGGCAGTCCCTGTGTCCCGGGGACTCAGGAGGCAGCGCAGCACCAGGTAGCACACCCTTGGCAACCAGCAGCTGTAAATATTTGATGCTGGCTTGCTGATCTTGTGGGTGTTCCATTTCACTTGGCCGTGGCTTATTTTCCAGTGTCATGTTCTGGTTCCTAGAAATAACGATGCTTTAACTGCGGATATGTAAGGGACCCATCGTTTTTTGAAACCAAGCAGCTCTTTGGTGTTGCCTTGGCTAGCCATCTTGGCGAGGCGTGTGTGTGTTCAGGAATTCCTGGTGGTGCAACATCACCTGTGGACAGGTCGTGTTATGTGCAATGGGGGTTTTATAAAAAACCCAGGAAGCAACCAATGACGGGAGGAGAATTAAGCTTCACAGACACCTAACTAGATAGCGATCCATTTAGATTCTGCAGCCCTCGAGGTATGAAACAAAGATTCGGCTCATCCAGTTAGAAAGAATGCAGTGGTGTAGCGGGTTTCAAGTATATGATAAAGATAAAATCATAGGTGCTTAAAGTTTTCTTCAGCTCCTTGTATGTTTATTCATATCAACTCATTCCGAGAAGGACTAGAGGTTGTAGGTTGAAGGAACAAAACATGATAAAAGAAAAGAAATATTGTCAGGAGAGGGAGCCAAGTGGGCAGGCAGGGTGCAGGAGGGCCGTGCTCACAGTGCCAGGTGGGGAGGGACCGAGGGACCAGGGATCTCCAGCACGCAAGACAACGATACGAGACCACTTTCCAGATTCGCCTCTGCCGTGTGAATTACCCATGGCCAGATAGTTATCTAATTATCTTTATTATTTATATGATTGCATTGGATCTATACTTCCAATACCTATAACACCACAGGATCTATGTGATTAACAGAATACCTAGTGCTCGCTGCCCGTGCTGCCCCGAAGCCACAGGGACGCGTATCACATTGCACACAGAGAGGATATTGGGTTTCCGGCTGGGTGTGTGCTTTCCACCCACATCTCCAGAGTAGCTGTGCAGCGCAAACTTGGTGGCTGTCCCCTTGTACAGTCTGCAGGAGTCTCCAGAATATTCTGCAGGGAAGGTTTGTTCTATGCAGCAACTTGCCCCGCCCCCCCACCCCCGTGGCTCCTGCTCTGTCTGTCCACCGGAGTTTCGAATCGTCTTTGACATTTTTGCAAATGGCGAAGGGATAAAATGGTCAGGTCATGTTTAGGTTGCAAATGCTGTTGACTGTTTCTGGAATGTGGGTTGCTTAGGAAAGCGGGATATGTAAGAATATAAATCTTATTTATCTCCTTAGGAATCTGTGATTTGGGTGAAATTAGACACTATGTCCTGAGTTTAGGTTTTTAGCCCAAACGTAATAATCGTGAAATGAAGGTGTTCACTGGGTGGGAAGTGGGGTAAGAAATCGCTTACCTTTTTCAGAATGTTTGCTCCACATTTATTTTTGCCGAAGAAACAAAATTTACTTAAGATATGCTTTTAAGGGTATTAATCTTTGCATGTGAAGAATGGAAAATACTTTACATATGAAATTAAGTATTACTCCTCCTCCTCTGCAGGCAGTTGGAGGCAGGAGGACATCTTTAGGAACCACAAGCTAATATTTCCAGGCAATCTTGTGCCTAGAGACAATCGTTTTCTCAGGTTATATGTGTTATGCAGGAATTATAAGTATGTCTAAATTAAAATATAGGTCTCCAATACAGGAACCATCTCTTTATTCTATCTCACGGGATATAGTGTTATTAACTAATAATAATAATGATGATAATAATGTAGCGATATTCAACTTCCATTTGGTCACCAGCTGCACATACAGTAATTGTAAAAGCATATAATTTCTTAGATTATGGGTTTGTCATAAACATGGCATTAGAGCTAATGGCAGGAAGGGACCTCTCCGATCAGCCCCCCTGAACCCCTCCACGCACCTCTTAAATGTACCTCATTATGGATTCATTTTAAGCTTCATTGAACCCCAGAAATTAATTTGACATAAATTTCATCGTAAGGCTCTGGAAACTTTAATTTCAAAGGTAATGCTAAAGTAGGATTGCTTTCCCGTTTCATAAGCATACTTTAGGCAGATTTGCATCTACTTTTTGACTTTATTTCTACGTTGTTTTTTTTTTTTTTTTTTTTTTTTTACCTCTGGCAAAGATGGCCTCACAGGCCCTCCTGGTCCATCCCTGCCAGCCACATAGGGTCACGGTGCACGAAGGTTGTAAGTCCCCGGGGGCTGGAATGGGACTGGAGACTCCTGACTCCATTTCTCCCAGGTCTTCCACAGGTGACCCTTTCAGGAGTTTCATTTCACGCGATGGCAGCTGTGTCTCGCCTCACACAAGCTCTCCCTGTGGGGACTTGTGTGGCCTTCTCCTCTGGGATACCCTGGATGGTTGCTTCTTCAGTCTGTGCTGGGGTTAAGTGACACCTCCCTTCCACCCGTGACTTCTATACTCGTACGTACTTTGTACTTTTTTACCATTTTCCAATGGCTTTGTGAGAATATAACGAGGTCTTTTCTATCAAGGGATGAGCTCAATTTAAGGAACTACCCTTTTGTAACCTGGCATAAGGCCCTGTTTTCGAGTTCTATCTGCTGAGACTCACAAATGCCAACCCCTCCCCCAGCATTGTGTTCTAGAGGAATCAGCCAACAGCAGCACTGAGACCGCGGAACCACGCTCCCACCAATCGGAGGACGACGCAGAAATTGGAGTTAGGAATATAAAAACTGGGTGGGCTTCCAGTGCAGTATGCTTGCATACGTGACTTCCCTGGTGGCAAGACCCGTTTTGCAAAAAGTAAAACCACTTTGCCGAGCCATTTTTGAACACCTGTCTTCGGAGGACACCGTGGAAGTTTATTTCTCACAGCTTTGGCCCAGTTCTCTCTCCTCATTTCACACCTTTGGATGTTCCTGCTTACCGAGTCCTTTTCCCACATGAACGATTCACAGCTGAGTTCTACCTGCTCCTCCATCTTTCCAGTTCCCTCCGAGGGCTCTTGAAGGGAACGACTGGGCTTATTTTAACCCTCATTTGCTGGTTCCACTACTTCCGAGGTGCTCATGCAGGTTTTGTGTTGTTGATCAGTATCTTTTTTCCCCACGATCCCGGAGTATCTCCGGTACCCTCTAATTTCCCCCCTCCAAACTCATCTTTTGGGCTCTTGGGATTAGAGACTGCGGCAGGGGAAGTGGAGAAAGCCAAAGTCCTCCTCCAGGAGAATCTAGGGGACCAGTCAGTGTGGGAGCCTCTGCCACTGCCTCCCCAGGGGCAGTCGCTGTGATACGGTTGCCCAGGGCGCGTAACAAGAGGAGGTGGAGATGAGGGGCAGAGCCCAAGGGCACCTGCTGCCCCCAGCACTTCTCCTGTCCGTGGTCATGGTGGGGCTCCGGATCCTTCCCTCACGCAGGAGCTCCCTCAGTCTGGTGCTGGAGGGAGGTCACCAAGGGTGCCTTGATGTCCTTGTCCCCCCTGTGTGTATCCCAGACGGGCACAGGGTCCATCTTCAGCCCGTGGGGACTGCCCCTGGGAGATCCAGCCTCTCATGCTAGGGGGGTAGCCACCCACTCGAGTTAGCAGATAACCCTCGTGCGTACAGAGTGTGCAGGACGGGGGAGAGTAAGAAGCGTGTGGAAAGACGGCCGAGGCAGGAGGCTCAGGTGGCCCTTCCAGGACCATTCCTGTGGCCTGGTGTGCTTGTCCCTGGGGGGAACAGAGTGGCCGGGATGCAGATGACAGTAGAATGCAGTGTCCCATAGACAGCTGAGCACAAGGGAGGAGCTGGGGGCAGCTAGCTCCTTCTGTTGGACTGGCCTCAGAGGCCACTTTGCAGAGAAGTCACTAGTGCCTGCAGGGACGGTCTTCATGAACCTGTGCTTCCTTCTCCTCCCCACATCACCTGCTCAAAACCTCCGGAGCCCTGTGCATGGGACCCCGACACACTGGGAGAGCAGACAGGTGGCCTCTTCCGTCCTCCCGCCTCAGAGACTCCCCTGTGCTTCAGCGAGAGAAACTTCCACTGACCTGGGAGAGCTGAGCTGTCCTGAAACAGTGTATCAGAAACCACTTAAACTTTAAGTCACTAAATTTCAGCTAAGAGAGGCGAAGGTTTTGAAACATTGGTGCACAGTACTAAAATGTCTTTCTGTTCCTTTTTGGTATACAATATATCTTTTAAGCTTAGTTTACTATAGCCATAGCACAAAGAGTCTGTAGAAAAATGGCAGGAATAAGGGAAATTTCAAAAGAATGGATGGGAATTTGTGCTAGGTTTTGAGTTCCAAATAACCTGAATGCCTAATTGTAGGTCGACTATAGATCTGCTCATGGAGTATTTTATTTTCACCCTGGATGAAAACACCTGAAAGGAGACATCAGGCTCTGAGACAATGAAGGAACAGGTGGAAAGAAGCCTTCCCTTCAAGTGGGGCGCCTCCGGGACCCACTATTTTGTGTCCTTAAGCGCAATTCGCCACTCTTGGTGGGTGAGCGTGGGATGTCCCGAAACTGCAGGAGGGAGAGAGGCTCACGTCATAGGAAAATGGGAGAGATACTGGAGAGGGAAAGGACGAGTAGGTAACTGGGTCCATCCCCAGGTGTAAATACCGATTCTCCCAGAGTGTATTTTTAGTATTCTATTTAGTCTCGTTTCAAGACTCTGCCAATGACAACATTTCTTTCTTTTGCCTGAAAGATAATTAAACAGGTCTTTCTCAGGGAAAAGTTTCTGATATTTGGGGCCAATGTGGTGTCTCCACTCACCCTCCTGGCATCATGAATGTTCTGAAAACAGCTCCCAGGTCCTCCCCTCCAGCGAGGTTTCTGCGATAGAGTCGCAGTGTTGGGGTAACAGGACTGTCCTGGTTACCACTCACGGATACGTTCATGTCCGTGCTCTAGTGTGTGATAGCACCCCGGCATCCAGGTGAATCTGCTGAGCTTTCGTTTTTGGGCCCCAGATTCATTCTCAAATGGCATGACCATCTCCAGTCGCCACTGGAATGGAGATGGGAAGACGGTAAGACATTGCTTCTCCTGGAGGCTGGTGCTGAGTGACCACCGGACAGGCCGGCCTTCCGGGAGCCTCTTCTCTGCATTGCAACCTCTTGCACTGTGCCTCACTGTCTGAACTAGCCTGGCATCTCATGACATCTGCTGTCTGTTCCTTCCCCATCTTTCCTGTGCAGAACACACAGCTCCATGGCAAGCCTGCACTATGGCGGGCATGTTCAGTGTCCTCCCAAAGCCACCTGTTACATGTGCGGACCCCAGTGAGGCGCTGTCTGGAGGTGGTGGAACCCTTGCAGGAGGCCCTCTGGAGGCCCTGGGCCCTGGGGTGTGCCTCCAAAGGCCGGTGGGACCCAACTCCCCCTTCCTCTTCCTTTCTTGGAGGCCATAGGGTGAGTAGTTTTCCTCTGTCCTAAAGGACAGGCTGCCTCCACACCCGAGGAGCCTCTAAAATGTGAGTCCAAGTCAGCCTTTCTCTTCATAAGCTGATTCTCTTGGGTCCAGTCGCAGTGACCAGAGCTAGCCGACTGCCGGCGTGGGAAAGGAGGGGCTTGTCCTTGAGCCTGAGTGTGTGTCCTCACCCCACAAACATGTCTCGTGCTTCTTTATCATTCCCAGGTTTTGGCTTGTGCACACTCCGGAGAATGAGCAAGCCCTTCTGTTTCTGCCTCCTGGGGTAAGTGTGGGGAGGACAGAGACGGCCTTCTCGTGGCTGGCTCTTGGCGGACTCTGCTTTGACTGTTCAGGCCAGGTTCTTCACGATACTTCTTGCCCTTTGGCCAGCACATGGAGCCAATCTCTTGAACGAGGACCCGCTGCGGTGGGCAGGAGGGCTGTTAGGAGAGCGACAGCTGTCTTCTTTCAACTCCTGTGGCTCCAGGTTGGGGTTGGATCTGCCAGAAGGAACTGGCTTTAACGCTAGAGGAGGTGAATCTTATTGTCATCCCTCAAACCCACAAAATAAAATGCACGTATGCACAAGAATGCGCACACACACACACACACACACACACACGTGGAGGAAGGAAGGAAGAAGAAGGAGGGAGGAAAGAAGGAAGAAGAAGAAAGGAAGGGAGGAAGGAAGATGAAGGAAGGGAGGGAGGAAGAAAGGAAGGAAGCAAGGAAGGAAGGAAAGAAGGAAGGGAAAGAGGGAGGGGGGAGGAAAGAGGGAAGAAGGAAAGAAGGAGGGAAGAAAGGAAGAGAGAGGAAGGAGGAAAGATGGAAGGAAGGAAGGGGGAGGAAGAAAGGAATGGGAAAGGGAGAGAGGGAGGGAGGAAGGACACACAAAGCCTCTCCCAGACCTCTGCCTGCAAGCCTGCTTTCAAGGAGACCTCACCGCATGGCCGACGCCCCACAGAGGCTCCTCTAGTTTTTGTGCCTCAGCTGAAACTTCCCTGGTCTGACTGCTGACTTGTGCTCGTGGAGAATGGAGGCCGGATTCCGACTCAGCCTCATTCTGGGGCGATGGAGAGCTGGCTGGCACGGGCAGCATCCCTGGCAGCTTGGGGGGCCCATTGCGTGGCTCTGGATGTGGCTGGCTGCCCTGTCCAGAGGACCCGGAGGCTGGCCGAGGGCTCTGGCCTTTCCCGCCTCCCCTCCTCAGGGAGAGAGTGAGACACAGCTATGACACTTCATGACTATACCCCAGGCAGTGGCAATGCCCAACCCGACCCAGGGCAGGGAAGTGGGGGTGCGTGGGGTGCGGGGGTGCCCACTCTGTTGGCAAAGGCCTGGGCCTGGAGCTGGAGCCCCGGGCCGAGCTCAGAGCCCGTCCTACCTATCGCCCGAGCTTCCCACGTTAATAAGGGACGGCGGGAAAAGACCCAGGACAGCTTCACAGGGACAGGACGGCATGGGAGGGCACTGCCCGGAGCGGGGCAGAGGGGCTCCCTGTGAGTTGAGCTTCCATGCTGCCTGAGATAGTCACCATTACTGCACTGATGGCGTCATAGCACCCGGGTCCCCAGCAGCCTGCAACCAGCACTACCAGCAACAGCGCTGTCTTCCTCATGAGTGTCTAATACCAGCCTGTGCTAGACCTGTGCTCAGTGCCTTCCTTCCTTCCTTCCTTCCTTCCTTCCTTCCTTCCTTCCTTCCTTCCTTCCTTCCTTCCTTCCTCCCTCCCTCCCTCCTTTCCTTCATTTTGGTACTAGAGCTTGAACCAGGGGCATTCCACCTCTGAGCTGCATTCCCAGCCCTATTTTATTTTGAAAAGGGTCTCAATAAGATGCTGAGGGCCTAGCTACATTGTTGAGGGCTTGGCTAAGTTGCCAAGGCTGTCCTTGAACCTGCCATCCTCCTGTCTCAGCCTCCCAAGCACTGGGATCGCAGGCATGCGCCACCTTGCCAGGCTACTCCTTTGTCACTTTTGAAGCTTAGGGCTCAGTCCCACCCTAGTCTGTGTTGACTACTTCTCTTCAACTTCTGATGAGGCTGTGTTCTGGAGAGCGGGGCACACCCTCCCCAGCTCTGGGAGGTCTCCCTGTGGTGTTCTCTGCCCATCTGCACAGAATGCCAGTCCTCAGGACAACGTGTAGTGACACTTTCTTCCCCTGGACTTTAGCTATGAATACCATCTTTTCCTCCTAATTTGCAGTGGTAATCTATGCATCTGAAAATGACTACATTGCTTTTGGTTCTTATAAGAAAGGCAGCTATGTGAATTTAGTAAACATGGGGCGGGCTGCTTTGTTGTGGTGGCTTTCTGGACCTGTGGGCTCCTTCCTCATCCAAGCCCCTCAAAGCCTTTAATTGGAATGCAAAGAAGGAGATATTTTTATGCTTTAGGGAAGACATCTAAGTTTAAAAACGAAAAAATAAGTGAAAAGTCTCTGTAGACTGGGTGCTTGTGAGAGTCATTAATAGATTTCTCGCTTGTGTTTCTGGGGCATTCTCTGATTCCGGTGTCCCTGGAAAATGTGGTACCTGGTTTTCAACTCCTCTGAATCTCTTAGAGTGAGTTGCCTCAGTACAGGCTTGGGAAGCCCTGGACGCAGTATCTCTTCCCGCCTCACCTGACTTTGCTTGTATCACACACTGCAGGGTTTGAGGACTGTCTGGTGGGAGAGTTCTTTAAAGAGAACCCCCCCCCCCCCCGCTAACACTGATGGCTTTTTCTCCTGGTAAAAATGAGCTTTGTTAGAACACTAAGTGAGTGCACATAGGCACATAGGTCCTCTTGCTGCTCTGACTTTCGCCAAAACTTTCCTGCACCAGTAGAAGGAGCACACAAGCTGTTTTTTTTTTTTTCCCCTGAAGTTCCATATTGAACTATGTTTTCATTGAATACAATTACAAAAGAACATAATATCTCAAATTTTTGAGTCACAATCTTAGGCTTATTACTGTCAAAAAGCAATTACGAGCTATTTTTATGCAGAGCTCAAACATAAAATTAAAGACTCAGAAATGAAAGCGAAACATTTTTAACCATACTATACAGTACTCATAACAATGTCTATGCCGCCTAATGGGGAGCATAGAAAATATGCATATTCTGCAACCCGTGGAGGGTGTTTACCAAGATAAACTCGAAGAATAATTTAGACCAGCTGTTTGTAGTAACTTCATTTCTATGCTTGCTGATATATTATAGGAGAGGAAGGGGAGATGATTGTATTGAAACATTTAGAAGCTTGAAATAAACAAGCGGTTTTAGAATGGGGTTTTAAAGACCAGAACTAGGACATTTGAGAGTCAGCGCTGGGCCTGGCAGGGCAGGGCTGTGCCGCACCCGCAGGTGTTCCTGTCTTTGGTAGACAAGCAGGTCCTTGGTGCCAGGAGCAGGGATCAGGGAAGGTGCTGAGAAGTTAGGGTGCCTGGCGCTGCCCGGAACCCTCGGTGGGACCCTTGGTGACATAGCCTGTGGTGAGGGCCGGGAAGTACCTGTCCCCTTTCAGCCAGCTGGGGAAGTGAGGTTTGTCGGAAAGGGTGCAACTCTACACACACACACACACACACACACACACACACACACACACACACACACACATTTCTTGAGTGCCGGCCTCCAGGTCAATCCACCTTCTCAATATCTCTGCAGAATTGGATTCTCTTCTTCCTTACAAATGAAGGTTTTGGAGCTCAGAGGATCACACCTGCAAACAGTTAGTTGAGTGTTGGAAACATTGTTCGTCATCAACTTAATTACCTCGGCCTGGCTTGGGAGAGGCACAAAATGCCCCCCCCCTCCCAAGTAGAGATTTCTGCACACAGACAAATCTCCAAGGACCAGATGAGACCAATAAGCAAAGACACTGACAAATTTCTTATTCCCCAGAATTTTACCTTTTCGTTCCCTGATTCACCTGTGATGACCCTGATGTTTTCCCCTGACTCACCCCATGACTGCTTTGCTATCTCCTGTGATCAATCATTTTTGACTCTGTTTTGGTTATAAAAATAAAAGCAAAATGCTGGTGGAAGGTAGGAGAGATAGATCCCCCTCTTCCCCAGCCCTCTCTGCTGCCTTGTTTCTCTAATAATAATACTTTTCTATAAAATCATCATGACTCCATCATCGTTCATGTCAGAGACTTCTAACCAATCAACCAACATCAACACCATCCGCTACAGTTGAGCTTGCGGTCATGTCCAGGGATGCCGAAGCCATCTCGTTCAGCCCTCCTGGGGAGGTGAGTCCTTGCCGAGCACAACCAGGCGTCTGGCTCACGAGCTGCACATGCTGGGAATCAGTCAGGTGTGACTCATGCAAGAGGAGCTGGCCGTTGATGATGGATCTCAGCCTCTGAGATCCGCTGGAGCTGAAAAGCTTGGTTTATCCACCTAGTTCCCTTCTGGATGTGGCCAAATGCAGATAAAATATGGTAGCTCTTAAACAACTAAACAAGAAATGGCCCTTTGTGGATGGTCTGAAACTTAGCAGTGTAACTCTGCTGCAGGCAGGGCAGGCACTAGAGGCCTGTATTTCCCAACTTAAAGCCATGCACAGCCTACCCCAGGAAGCCTTCAGAAGTAGCCAATACTCCAGTGGGCACCAAATCTCAATGTTTTCTTAAATGGACACCAGGGTGTGGTCTGGAGGACATGGCCTGCAGGAGAAGCAGCGATGGGTTTCTAGTTTGCGTGTTTTCCTTTCAGTGGTGGATTCTGTTCTCAAAGCTCTGGGGCTCAGTCTGGCGCGGCCGAGCCTCCAGGAGTCTGCAGGAGCAAAGAACACTTGGGTTGGGTAGTCCTGGGTCACTGTCCACGGCCTTGGGGTGGTGGCAGCAAGTGGGGTGCAGGGCTTGCGGCCCCCCAATGACAGCTGCTCTTGGGTGCCACAGATCCTCCAGACCTGGGAGGAGTCTACCCTCGCCCTCCCAGGGTGCCTGTCCTGGGACGACGGGAGCTCTTGGCGGCCTTGGGTCCCTCTGAGGGCAAAGAGCACAGGAGGCGTCTGCCTATCTGTCAGCCCATCCTGGCCACTTGGGAAGGGCTGCTGCAGGAACCCACCTCCCAGGAGATGTCCCTGCATGGAGGATCCTCAACTGACACGGACTTGGCATTGGAGGAGAGCATCTGGAAAATCAGCCCGCAGACCCTCCAGCCCCACGTGCCTGCCTCTGCTCCAATGCCCGCCATGCTCAGCCTCATTGCTGGGGGCATCGGATGGGGTCTTTCTCAGGAGCGGAAGAGCACACCAACGGGAACCCAGCTGAGCAGGGTGCGGTGGTAAGCCACCAAAGTGCTCTGGCACACCTGTCCACGATGCCCAAGTGCAGACGCCGTGCCGGCCACGTGTCTGTCAGGTGCCTTTGGAGCCTGGCTCTCAGCACGTCCCCATGTTGCTGCTCACCGTGCCCCCCACTTTCAGAGTTCTTAAGAGCACTTAAACCACTGTTCTTAGTAACCACAATTAGCGAGCACACTATATGAATAACCA
Organism: Graphiurus murinus; assembly: GCA_004027655.1. Lineage (NCBI taxonomy): Eukaryota > Metazoa > Chordata > Mammalia > Rodentia > Gliridae > Graphiurus > Graphiurus murinus. The sequence goes on along the minus strand of PVLC010004852.1, from coordinate 38,616 downwards.
CACTCGGTCCCACGAAGATTTCTTGTTTGTGCTGACCAGCCCATTACCTGCTTCAGTGAACCGTCCCGTTGTTAATTTGCGGTTCTCACCCGTGGGTGATGGCAGTCACCTGCCCTCTTCCGGGCACCCGTTACCCCTGCGCCGAGTCTGATGCATAATGCATGAGGAAAACTTGTCTGCCGAGCGTTCCAGACAGGCCGATTACATTCTAGATCTGTTGATAACATTCATGCCGGAGAGGCGGGAGCAAAAGGGAGTGGGAGCCTTATTTTTTTTTTTTTTAAACAGTTTTATTGAGATGAAATTCACACACCGTGCAGTTCCCCCCGGGGGGAAGTGCACAATTCACGGCTTTGGGCGTGGGTGTGGGTTTGCACAGTGTACCGCCGCAATCAACTTCAGAACATTCTCATCACCGGAAATGGAAGCCCCAGACCCACCAGCGTGCCTGCTCCCTCTCCCTCTCTCAGCGCCGGGCAGTGTGTGTTTACCCTCTGTCTCCGTGGACTGGTCCGTTTGGACATTCTCACATAAGCAGAATCGTGGCACATGCGGTCTTTTGAGACACACTTTTTCATCCCTGTCCTAGCAAGTGGCAGTACTTTTTCTTTGGCTGAGCAATATCACCTTGTATGGACAGACCATGCTGTATGAATTCATTTGTAAATTGAGGGCCCTTTGGGCTGCTTTCACTCAAACTGGTTTAATCAGCCCCTCTTGCCCTTCCTTGCCATTTAAGAGTCTAGATTCTCTAACGTACACCAACTCAATTGTTTCTGCTCAATGTTCAATGCGTACTACCTCTGAGCTACACCCCCCCCCCCCCGCCCTATTTTATTTTTATTTTGAAACACGGCGAAATAGCTCAGAAAGCACCTCTCAGGCACAGGGTGTCTTGGGCAGCTCTCCGGCCAACATTATTATTTTATATCTTTCTGTGTGTGGTATTGGGGGTTGAACCCAGGGGCATTCTACCTCCAAGCTAAACCCACAGGCTTGTTTTTTATTCTTTATTTTGAAACAGGTTCTCACTAAGTTGTGGAGGGCCTCACTAAGTAGTTGAGACTGGCTGCGAACCTGTGATCCTCCTGTCTCAGCCTCCCAAGTACTGGGATTACAAGTGTGAGTCACCATGCCGGGCCCGGCCAATGTTATAAATAATGTCGCTACTGGATTCTTCTTTTTTTTCGGTACTGGGGATTGAACTCAGGGGCTTTCTACCTCTGAGCTACAATCCCAGCCCTGTTTTTTATTCTTTATTTTGAAGCAGGGTCTCACTAAGTTGCGGAGTGCTTCACTAGGTAGCTGAGGCTGGCCTCGAACCCAGATCCTCTGGTCTCAGCCTCCCAAATGCTGGGATTACAAGCGTGTGCCACCGGGCCTGGCTGCTACTGGATTATTCTGTTTTTCAAAAAACAAGTGAATATGCTCCAGAAAGACATCATGGAGCCAGGTTAGCTGGAAGTTGTTTGGTGTCTACTGTCTTCCCTCACAGCTCAAGGATCTTCCCGTCTTTATCATTTTTCTTTCTCTTGACTTTGTGATTTCCTGAAAGAAATGAGTGCCTTGAGGAGGGCAGAGTCCCAGATCAAAGTTGCCCCTGAGAAGCTGTGTGCACGGCCGAGGTTTCAGCAGCCTCTGCCTCTCTGCAGAGATGCCCGGGCCCGCAGTGTGCGGTCAGGGTGGACGTCAGAGGCTGCTTCAGGGCTCAGCAGGGGGCTTCAGGTTGTGACGTCCTGGGGAGTCCCAATGCCCCAGGATTGGCAAGCCTTCTCTGCTAGTCTCTGATATGTGCCCCACGCAGTTACAGGTGACAAAGACCAGACAGCTGCCTGAGACACCTCATGTCTGAGGACCTTTGCAGTCACTCCAACCCTCTCCACAGACTGACTCGTGAAGTCACCCCTACGGCTCCCCTTTTTTGGGGGAGCTGGGGATTGAACCCAGAGACCCTTGGCAGCTTAGCGAGACCCTGTTTCAAAATAAAAAGTAAAAAATAGGGCCGGGCGTGGTGGCGCACGCTTGTAATCCCAGCATTCGGGAGGCTGAGACCGGAGGATCCGGGTTCGCGGCCAGCCTCAGCTACCTAGTGAGGCACTCCGCAATTTAGTGAGACTCGGTTTCAAAATAAAGAATAAAAAATAGGGCTGGGGGCGTAGCTCGGAGGTAGAATGCCCCTGAGTTCAATCCC